>OY744524.1:50346164-50603621 GCA_963556195.1 Sepiola atlantica
TCCCGGTTCTGAGATATTATACGCGCCTGGGCTGGCCGGTCAGAATGATGTCACCCGTGTGACCGTTTGTTGGGTACTCTCGGAGGAGAAGCTTTACATACATACATACATACATACATACATACATACATACATACATACATACATAATACATACAGACAACTGGGATTTTTATAATAGAAGACAGAAAAAGACTTAACGAATAGTAAAAGAAAAATAATTTTATTTGTAATTTAGAAAGATTAGAGGAGGAGGTCTTTCTTTTCTTTTTTCTGACAAATGTTAAAGTTTTCATAATCGCCTAACAAGTAGAATGGTTGTCAATCTACAATAGTACACAACCCTTTAATTTTTAAGAAGTTATTTATTTAATTTTCACGGGTAAGGTAAACACGACTAAACAAATCAATTGTTCAAAATTAAAAATGGAATGTATAGTTAAACAATATATAAGTTTAAAGAAATAAAATATGGGTAAATTTGTAGATTAACAGCCTCTACTAACCCCCTCATAAATGAGATTCTACATTTTTAAGCGATTACGTGTGAAGAGTAGATATTGTGGAAAACGGAAAGACAAAAAAAACAAATATTTTAGAATTTAGAGTGGGTGATCAGTTTCATATATATTTAACGTAAAATGATCCCCCATCTCCGGGCCATTTTAACTTTTTAGGGGAATCAATCATTTTTTGAATCACTAACCCTAAGTTCCAGTGGCAAGGTCGCAAAACCACACGTAAAGTAGACCCCCCCCCCAAAAAAAACCTCAACGAATTAAGCAAACAAAAAAAAAATAATAAACTGCCCTAAAACGCTAGAATGGTTCGGAAATTAGGGAATCATTTTCAATTAAATGTATATACGAAACTGATTCCCACTCTAAATTCTAAAAGAATCGTTTTTCTTTCTTCTTTCCGCCAAGTGTTCATACGTAATCGCCTAAAAAGGAAGAATCTATCTTTTTGTTTTGTGGCAGATGGGGTATTTAACAGAGGATGTTAATCTACAAGTATACTATGAATCAATTTTTTTTCGTAATTTGGACATAATAGTGAAAAGGTGGTTCGTAAACAAAACATTTTTGACAGAAAATGTAAAATCTACGAAAATTAAATGCTGAAATAAATATAAAAGCATTTTTTTAAACGTTTAGTTATAAAATTATGTTTGAAATTCTCTACCAGGAATAATGAATATCCTTTTTTAGGAAAAACTACGCTTTAAAAATCAGGTATATAAAAATAATTAGCTAAGTTAAAAAAACAATTTGTTTTGCTTGTCGATTGTTGTGAAAGCGGCGAAGGTGAATTAGAAATAAATAATTTGTCAAAAGAAAGTATTCCCTTTGCAGGAGGGGGCACACATCCCTTGAAAAGTAATGAACGTGGTTACAATTTTTTTGTCATTTTTTGTTATTATCACTTTAATTAATTACTAAGTTTCTAATCATTAATTTTATTTGTTCGAACAAAAAATGATAAAATATGTATAGGTCTTTTTCTCTCCTGCCCATCTCATCGCTTCCTCCTGTCCGTTCATACCTGAACTACAATTTCACTCTATTGTATCTCACTGATACTAGTACCACTCCTATCTACACCATTTCTACTACCGTCATCTTCTATCCATCTATGCAACACTTTGTTGCGATTGAAAACCACATTTAATACTGTCGGGAAATAAAATTAAAAAACGTGACTCCAGTTTACTTTTTAAAAAAATTATTATTATTTTAGTGCCAATTTTCTATTGAGGTCACTGTCGTTAGACCAGTCCCGTCTCTCAACAGACTTCTTCAGGAGTAACTGATTTGTGCTGCCGATATCGTTGCCGGTGTGAAACAAAGGGTACTCGCACATACATGCTTTGTTCCCTCTTCTTCTCCCACCAATCCGGCTGCTTCTGGTTTAGCCTCGTTTCACTTGGGCCACTGGATTTCTCTTTAACCTCCTCCGCTACGTTTAACATTCGTTGCATAGATACAAGTCTTCTTCCCATCTGGCATAAGGTCACCGACTAGACACATTCCTCTCCGCACATTCCATGGGTAACAACCGGTAATTCAATAAAGTTGTATCTATCAAATAAATAAGACAAACATCTCCGGAAAGTACACCGAGTATTATCGATAAGTTTTAAGAAATACACATACCTGTATCGGCTGTTCTGACGGTACTTGAGTCACCCGTGTTGACGGTACCTGAAAATTTTAAATAATCTAAATGAATAAATACGAAAGTTTTTTCCATTTATTCGAACTATATTTATATCAAAGCAACTTAGGCTTATTTAATTCAATTATACATTTTTTTAAATTTCAATACTTTATATATACCGAACAGAACACTCCCCAAAAACACATTCATCGCGATGTTTCACGTGTGTAATATTTTAGAAATACTTCATAAATTAATATTCTGCACGCTTCCTTTCTAATTTTCAGCTCCAATTTTCTTATATATACGCAATAGTTTTGTTCATATTAATATTATTATTATTAGTAGTAGTAGTAATATGACTTAGGCTATTTAATGAAACTCTTTTTACATTCAAAACGATTATTTTGAAATTCGAATGATAACTTCCGGTCAAGTTTGTATACGCGTACGTTTACACGAACCAAACACCTTAAATTACTTTGGAATAATTCCTTTTTTAAAATCCATTTCTCTAAATTCTAATGTGTATTATTTGAATGTACTTAGTTCTATGTGTATGATTTAAATGTACTTAATTCTTGATATCTATCTATCTATATATATATATACTGTTTTATTGCCTGTCTATTGATTTCATACTCAAGTAATTCCTGAACTCACACGCTGGCTGGTTAATTAATTAATTATTTAATTAATTTGGTTGTTTCTAACGTATCAATACTAATATACGGGACAGGCAATTGATTCTTATTGCTATTTTCAAAACAATATATCCCGACCACTCTTGTTACTCGGCCAACGATATGCAAATAATGAAAAAAGACGGCCTAAATTAAACCAAAGGAAAAAAATGTCTTCGAACCGCGTGCAAAAAGATACTCCCCCCTCCCCGTCAAATTCAATCCTCAAATAGGTGGCTCTCCTCTGCGGTCATTTGTAGCACAAAGCAAGTCCCCGATATTCTTCCATGCCATCGACGCGAAGATACGCACTTTTTTTTCTCTTTTTTTGGCCACTCACACATATCACTTTTCTCTAAATTCTTATGTGTATTATTTGAATGTACTCAGTTCTATGTGTATGATTTAAATGTGCTTTATTCTTGATATCTATCTATCTATCTATACAATTTTATTGCCTGTCTATTGATTTCATACTCAAGTAATTCCTGAACTCATCCTCTGGTCTGAAGTTATGGCTGTCTTTCTCTTATTTGTACTTACTTGTGAGAGGGAAACTTATCTTCAACTTTCTGTTCCCTTATTCTATCTACATATATACATTATATATATATATATATATATATATATATATATATATATATATATATATATATATATATATATATATATATATATATTTGCATATATTCAATTATCAATAGATAAATTGTGTCATTGTGTTTAATTTAAAACTTGAATATATACTTTATACAGTTTACGGCTTCCAGTCCTGATTTAATTCCTATTATTATTCTCAAACGTTGTGCCCCTGAGCTTTCTTCTATCCTCTCAAAATTATTCAATCACTGTTTGTCGCAGTCCTGTTTCCTTTCTTGTATGAATGAGTCTTCTGTTTTTCCTATCTTTAAAAATTCTGGTGATCGGTCTGCTAGTCTCTTTTCTGTTATTAGCAAGGTTTTTGAAAGCTTGGTCAACGGCAAGCTTGTCCATTTTCTGGAAAGTCTGGGCCTTTTTAGTGATGTTCAGTATGGATTTTGTGGCTTTCGTTTAACTGCTGATCTTTTATCTGTTGTAATTGAGCGGATCTGTCGGTTTATGGATAATTCAGGAAAGGGTAGAGCCATTGCAATTGACATTTTAGAAGGCGGTTGACAGAGTGTGGCATTTTGGTTTTCTACACAATATTCAGGGTTATAATATTGGTGGTAAGGTTATTAGGTCTTTTCTTTCTGATCGAAGCTTGCGAGTAACTGGTTGGTGCCTTCTAATTTTATTTTCTTATCAATGCTGATGTTCCTCAGGGCTCTATTCTAGGCCCAACACTGTTTCTTTTCTATATAAATGATCTTCCTGAGAATATTATTCAGAAGATTAACATCCATGCTGATGATACCAGTCTCTATTCTGGTGTTGCTGTTCTCCATCTCCCTCGGATCAGTCGAAATATGTAGCTGATCTAGAAGTTGACCTGAGTTCGTTTGTGGATTTGGGTACAAAATGTCTCGACTCGTGTCTTTCAATCGTAGGCGTATGTTCCTTTTCTTCCTGAGATTCTCATGGATGGCCCTGCTCTTGAGGAGAAATCGACTGGGAAACTTCTTAGTCTTTCTTTATCATCAAATCTTTCTTTGGGTCCATACATGAGATCCATTGCTCTTTCTGCTCTCTATCGCTCCCAACACTTTCTCACACCTGAGGATATTCTCTATCTCTACAAAGCTACTATCAGACCTTGTATGGAGTACTGTTGTCATATTTTTTTTATTTATTTATCATAGATATTTACAATGGCAAAAAAAAGTGGTTAGATCAAAATAGAAACAACAAGAAAATACATCATATTAAAGAAAAACAAAAAGCAGGACTGGAAAGAACTATATCCCATGGTCCAGTTCTGCTACCACATGCCACTAGGGAAATGTTTGTCAATGCTGCAATTTTACATTTAGGTTTAGAAAAAAAAAGTATTAAGAAAAAAAAGAAAAGAAAAAAAAAAGAATGACAAATGTTCGGGGAAAAAGATGTGTACGACATAAATGCATGTCAAGAGAGAGAGAGAGAGAGAGAGAGAGAGAGAGAGAGAGAGAGGCTGGCCACTGCGACATGACAGTTGAGGAAGTGAAAGGGTGAGACTGGATCAGTTTTTAGCATTAGAGTAGGCTTCACTATATTTAAAGCGCTCTGTTTTATTTAAAAAAGATATTGTTTCCAATAAAATATTATGGTTTTGGGCGTGGCTAAATCTAGGGTCTCCGTAAAGTAGTGTTGAGGTTAGTTCGGTATCGTTAAGTTGGGTGTTGTCCACATTAGCTATATTAAAAATATTAACAAACAATAAGTGGCATGCTTGTAAATGGTTCCAGCATTTTATAATGAAGTGCGTTGTTGTTTAATTCTCAATTCCACATGAACAAAGTGGGGATGTGCAGTTAAAGTGATGTCTAAAACGATGCTAAAATCGCATCGCAGGCAGGTAAGGAGTTTTAGGCCTGTATTGTCGGAAACGTGGTAAGTTTGGCTCCACTGCGGGCGATAGAGATGAAAGATATGCTTTTTGAAAAGTGGGAAGCTCCCTATGCTACGTATAAAATTTGGAAGAGCAAACCAATGTGAAATGCAGTATGGATAAAAGGACTTAGAATACCGTTGTGTTGGGGAAGTTCGCAAATGTTGATGGACGTAGTTTAAATAAGAAGGAGCAATACCATACAGAATTTTATAAAAGAGGCAAAGTCTACGACAATGTCGTCTATTATAAAGTGATTCCCATCCTAACTCAGAATACAACTTAAGTTTGTTTGTTCCTTTCCAACATCCGGATACCACTAGCGCAGTGTTATATTGAACCGATTCCAACAAACCTGAGGATTCGTTGTGCTGGTCGTGGTAAATTATATCTCCATAGTCAAAATGAGGTCTGACATGAAGTTTATATAACGTACCCAAATTTCCCTATTGACAAATCTTGCCAAAAATTTCAACCGGCTAATACCCTTATTTGCCACACCGATGTTTTCAACAATATGTTTGCGAAAATTAAGTTTGTTGTCCAGGACCATTCCTAGATGCTTAACTAGCTTGTCTCTGTTAACTGGGACACCGTTGAAGACAATTTGGGGGTGAGTAGGTTTATTTTGTTTTTGAGAGAAGATGACCTCTGTGGCAGGCTTAGTAGGGTCAGGGTTAAATTGCATTTTCCACTTTGATGCCCATTCTGATATTTTGGCCAGGACTTTAGTTAGCACTTGATATGTTGCATTCGGGTCAGAAACTTTTGCAAATAGCGCGACATCGTCGGCAAAGAGTCGTATATTTGATGAGATACCTTCAGCAAGGTCATATATGAAAATAAGAAATAAAAGAGGGCCTAGAACCGATCCTTGTGGAACTCCTGAACTTATGTTTTGCTAACCTGATGATACACCATTGAGAACAACACGCTGCTTTCTGTTATTGAGGAAACTATCCAAAAGATTGTATGATTTTCCTCTTATTCCATTTGCTATTAATTTTTTCTTTAATCCAGCATGCCAAACCTTGTGAAAGGCTTTAGATAGGTCCAAGAATAGGGCACGAGTTTCACAAAAATCTTCAAAAGATTTGTAGATTGAATCAACAATGGGCAGGAGTTGGTAAATAGTGGAATCGCCTGGCTTGAAACCAGATTGGTGTGATGAAATGAGTTGATTAGCAATTAAAAATTGATACATTTGGTCAAAGATTAGTTTTTCAAATATTTTGCTGCATATTGGAAGAAGAGAAATAGGACGGTAATTTTTTATTTGTTGACGACTACTTTTTTGTGAACAGGTTGAACGTTGGAAATTTTCCACGCATCAGGAAATTTGTCTGCTTGAAGAATTTTATTAAAAAGGTGGTTTAATATATTAGCCATTTCATCAGGGCAAAGTTTAATCATATGAGTTGAAATTTCGTCAGGTCCACTGGCCTTTTTTATTTTTATTTTTTTAATTTCACAAAGTATGGAATTTACATCAACAGTGAAATAGTTTAGTCTACTATTTGTGGCAAAAAGAACTTCCGGTACTATTTCATCATCGCTTGGGAGAGAACATAGATTGGAAAAATAATTATTGAAAAGCTCTGCTTTCTTTTTGAAGCAGGATATGTAGGAATCGTTGTCCTCAATCGGAGGAATGTTAGTTGTCTTTTTTTTGTTCAAAAACTTATTGTAAGCAGACCAGAATATTTTCTCACTAGCATTTGAGTCATTGAGATTATTAACTAGTTTTTGTACATACGATTTTTTTGCTTTATCAATTTTGATTTTAAGAGAATTTTGCAGGTCTTTTAGTGTTGCATGTGTAACTGCTGATTTATTTTTCTTATACCTTTGTAAAATTCTATGCTTACGTTTTATTAACTGTTTTATTTCTACCGACATCCATGGAGCGTCATTTTCGTTTACCGTAACGGTAGAATTGAGAATATTTAAATTCACGATAGAAAGGATTTTTGATGTGAAGAAGTTGACACATTCATCTACAGAACGGACCAGAAATTCAGAACACCAATCAATAGAAGATAATTGCTCCCTCAAACTATCAATGTTTACTAGATTGTATTTCCATATATGCCTTAGGTAAGGAGGAGGGGTGGAACACTAAAATTGAGCATACCCTGAATAATAGCGTGCTTACATTTTGAGTCAGGAGATCAAATGACACTGGCATCAACAAATCCTTCAGGTGAATCGGTATAAATATGATCAACACGGGTTTTAATGTGATCTTGGGGGAAATGTGTTCAGTGATAATTTGAGAAAGTCCATTTAATGCCGCAAATTCAACTAAAAGCTTACCAGCAGTATCTTCAGTAGTCTCACCCTCCCAAAATGATGGCGATCTTCCATTAAAATCCCCTGTTAGAATAATAGCTAGAGGATTTTCATTTTTCATTTTATCGATCATAGAGGAGAAGTGAGAGCAAAAGATGGTAAGTTCTTCTTTAGAGGACTCAGAGGGAGATCTGTAGGTGAGTAAGAAAAATACCTTTTTGTTATTTTTAACTCTTATTTCGGCAACAACAGTTTCTTTTAGTTCGATTAAGTCAGTTCTGGCTTTTATTGGGATATGTTCCTTGTAATATAAACAAACGCCGCCTTTTAGCCTACCGTCCAGGTCTGTGCAGTCTGATCTGATTGGGTGAGGGGAGAATCCTGAAATGAATAATTGATCGTCATCTACCGAAGGTGTTAAGTAGGTTTCACAAACTTCGAAGAGATCAAAGTTGTGTACTGAATCAATGGCTTTGATGTAGTTTAATTTGCATTATGATCGAGCAAGTAAGCTGTCGAGATTCCATGAAGCAAATTTAAACCGATTTTTTGGTGGACCGGGGTTACTATGAATATCACCAGCAACAATGAGTAGAATTTTATTGACTAAAAGATAGCAGAAATTGAATATTTTAGAAAAGTTGTCAAAAAGGGACACTTTGGGTAAGAAAAATGTAGATTTAAAGAAGTAGGATGAAAAGAATATTTGCTTGCTTAAGAAAATAGCCAAACCAAAAAACCCAGTTCTCACCCTATGGCACATATAGTCAACCGGCGTCGATGGTAATGTCAGTCACGGAGTGCCAGCAGGAAAGAAAGGTAAGAAAGTTAAAGGAAGAGCATGAAGAAGAGAATGAGTGGGAAAAAGAAATTAAACATATGCAGATAGTTATAAAAGAAAAGAAGAATGTAAAAAACGATGTGCGCAATTGCACATTGATAAGGTGATGTTGCTTGCCGAAATAATTTGTATAGAAAGAAAGCCATGGAATGGGATACAAGTTATATAATGGAAAAAGCTGAGTGGGTGGAGGCGTAAAAAAAAAAAAAATATGTACCTAACCCCTAGAGGCATGCTCAGTCAAAATAGAGTTCACTAATTCGTCATCAAACAGTGCGAACAAGTCATTTAGGTGACGTATGGGCTGCTTGTCATCACCGTCGTTGACAACAACATACACAGTCACATTGAAGGTAAAGTTTTTGAAAACCGAGTTTCTTTTATGAAGGGCGTTGCAAATACCAAAAAGCTTACGGTATGGAGCACACAGACTCTCGTTCACGTAAATCTTCTTCGTTCCCAGCTTGGTTTTATCGGCTTCCGAGAGTTCGCGAAAAGATTTCCGCTTTTTCAGCGCCTTCACCGCCTCTTTCCGGTTCACAAACTTGGCGATGACCGTTTCCTTTTTCCGAAGACGATGGACAGCATGGAAGTCTCGTTTGGAAACGTTGACCCCGACGTGATTCAAGATTTCGACCACCTTGTCTTCCACCTTGGATTCCTCCACAGAGGAGGGAATGCCGATAATTTCGATACATTCACGCCTGGAGTATTGCTCTTGGTGGGCGAGACGCTTTTCAATGTCCACCATCCTATTTTCAAACGCTTTTTGTTTCTCTAATTTTTTAAGTCGTTCTTTCAGTTCACGAAAAAGACGATCTTTTTCCTGGATTTCTTCATCTTTTTTAGTAAGGAGCAATACCAGCTCAGATTTCGACTTACTTTGGTAAGCCATAGCAAAATAACACAAGGTACAATTCAGACAGCAACAAAAGCACGTCTTCACTCTACAGCAGCCATTATTCAAAAAAGTTGAATCTCCGTCCCATTTAAGAGTTCTTGATAAGGTGAAGAAACATATCTATAATTTGATTGGTCCCACCCTTTCTTCATCTCTGCACCAGACGTGATATTGCTAGTCTTTTCTATTAAATACTATTATGGCATGTGTTCTTCAGAACTGTCTCATCTATTCCCTGTTTTAGCTTGTTAGTCTAGTGGTCTCCATCAATTCGGTGTTTTGATACTTCATTGTAATACAGCTTCCTATTCCAGTAACTTCTTTCCAAGAACTGCAAATTTGTGGAACTCTCTTCATTCTGACTGTTTTCCTCCTACCTATAGCCTTTGTCTTTTCAAGACTAAGGCTACTAGGCATCTTCTGTCTTTCTGGTAATCATTTTTCGTACTTGTTAGCTCCTTACATCAAATGGCTTCGTGTCTTGTCTGGAGCAATTTCCATTAAAAAAATAAACTAAATGTTATCGTTGTTGTTGTAGTTCGCTGTTGTTGTAGTTGTTGGTGGTGGTGGCGGCGGAGGTCATGATGATGATGATGATGATGATGATGATGATGATGATGATTGCAATAAAAACAAAAATGTAATTAAAATTACAAAAAAAGTAGATTCATATTTTTAAAAAACTTCATTAAGTTTTTTTCTGTCTTCTAAATGAATAAATGTCAAAGTGTTTTTCTATTTATTCGAAACACTTTATTTAAAATACTAAAGATGGTGGTGGTGACAACCAGTACATTGGCAAGAAAAAAGAAATCTCATATTTTTAAATAACAAACAAATCAATATATAATAGATTTTTTAAAAAAATCTTCATCATGTTTTTATTTTTGTCTTCTAAATGAATAAATGCAAAAGTTTGGGCCATTTCTCACACGAACGGTAAAGTCAAAAACTATCTATTCCCAATTAATTTAACATATTTTCTTAACGCACCATTTGTTATATATGCTGTTTATATGCATGTCATATCAGATTTGTAAGGTTAATTAATTTGCATATTACTTTTGTTAAAGTGAATTTATTAATTAACTATTATTTGTTATTGTTTGTAATTCAATGATTTTTAAAATTTTCATTTAACAAATGCTCTGTTTGCAATATTTTTTCCCTTTTCTTGACAAATATTTAGTATTTGTTTTCAAACGTTTTCTAACGTCGTTCAAATGTTTCGGAAAAATCGAGTCGGTCGCTCGATTTTTCTAAATTGTCAGT
Source organism: Sepiola atlantica (assembly GCA_963556195.1). NCBI lineage: Eukaryota > Metazoa > Mollusca > Cephalopoda > Sepiida > Sepiolidae > Sepiola > Sepiola atlantica. Next base: position 50,356,822 of record OY744524.1, read on the forward strand.
GAAAACGCAAATTTCTTTCTTCTTTCATTGTTTTCTTTCAGTCACATTTAAATATGTTTCGAAATTACTAAAATGTTAACGTTTCGTGTTTGAGAAGTTTATTATTTTAAACTAGCAGGGCTGCCCGGTATTGCCCGGGAGAATAGTAATTCATTTTTATCAATGAGAATTGATTTCTTACTGTTGTCACACGCGAGGTAAATCTTGTTGCGAGACCGACCGTTGGGGTTGATCGGCCTTACAACTAAGAAAGGAGACACAGGCAGGAATATGTTAAACAACAATGACAAAGAAGAGAGGACAAACACAAATGAACAGTTCAAAAATGAGTATGTTTATTTACCATAAAAAATGGTAATAACAAGAAGTGACAGGATTTGAGATGACGTCACTGGAACAGGAGAAACTGGAAAGACGGGAGTGGTGTCTCTGTGACAGCAAACTGGACGACAGGAATGGAGTCGTTGGAGAGAAAAAGGCTGAGTAGCTGTCGATGGATGTTGACAAGGTACCCTTGCTGTTGCTGGCGAAAAAAAAGGAAAGAATCTCGCAGTAGTTATCTGAGTAGCCCTGATAAGTGCTGTTGGTTAGCCCTGATAAAGGCTGTTTAAAAAAAAGGAAAAAATATCGCAGTAGTTGTGTGAGTAGCCCTAATAAGGGCTGTTGGTTAGCCCTGATAAGGTCTGTTTGAAAAAGGGAAAGGAGTTGGAGCCGCTGGTGCAGGAGCCAGGACTGCAGTGTGCTGGTGCAGTTGCAACAGGGGAGTGCTGGTGCATGAATCAGAGCTGCAGGGTGCTGGTGCAGGAGTCAGGACTGCAGGGTGCTGATGCAGGATAGAGCTGGAGCAGGAACTGGAGATGCAGGCTGAGGCAAGAGTTGACTTCTCAGGAGGCAGGCAGCAAAGAGAGTAACTCGCATTATTATAGTAGCCTCTGGCTGGGCAGGCGTCTTCTGGGAGGTCTCCTAACCCCCGGGTTGAATTGTTTTTATTTATCTTCCTAGAACTGCACAGGACAGACGACCAATAGACCGGCATAAATCAAGACCCGAAGGCCCAGACAATACCGGTCTATAGGGTGTAGTATCCATCGGAACAGATACCAACCCCGGGTTGAATTGTTTTTATTTATCTTCCTCCCACAAGGTAAGATGTGACACAAGGTCGGGAAAGTGGGATTTGAAAAATCAGTGCCCGAAAATTTGAGCGCCCTGGCCATTAAAAATTGCCTGGGCAACCCTGTCGGCATTCCCCAGTAGGGGCGCCTCAGGCGATTAGCAATAAACTAGCCCCTTCTCAAAGTGTGAGAAGGCAAAGCCTGGGAGGCTATACTTCCTAGAACTGCACAGGACAGACGACCAATAGACCGGCATAAATCAAGACCCGAAGGCCCAGACAATACCGGTCTATAGGGTGTAGTATCCATCGGAACAGACACCAACCCCAGGTTGAATTGTTTCTATTTATCTTCCTCCCACAAGGTAAGATGTGACACAAGGTCGGGAAAGTGGAATTTGAAAAACCAGCGCCCGAGAATTTGAGTGCTCTGGTCATTAAAAATTGCCTGGGCAGCCCCGTCGGCATTCCCCGGTAGGGGCGCCTCAGGCGATTAGCAATAAACTAACCCCTTCTCAAAGTGTGAGAAGGCAAAGCCTGGGAGGGTGCACCCCCTAGAATTTCACAGGACAGACAACCGATAGACCGGCGTAGATCAAGACCCGAAGGCCAAGACAATATAGGTCTATGGGGTGTAGTATCCATCGGAACAGACACCAACCCTGGGTTGAATTGTTGTTATTTATCTACCTCCCACAAGGTAAGATGTGACACAAGGTTGGGAAAGTGGGATTAGATAAGCCAGCGCTCGAGAGGTGAGCACTCTGGCCATTTAAAAATTGCCTGGGCATTCCCGGTAGGGCGCCTCAGACAGTAAGCAATAAACTTACTCCTCCCCAAAGAGGGGAGGCGAAGCCTGGGAGGGTGCACCTCCTAGAACTGCACAGGACCAGACAACCCCCAATAGACCGGTGGAAATCCAGACCCAAAGGCCCGGACAATACAAGTTTATTAGGTGGGGTAAAAATACCCCTGGTTCAGTCAAAAACGGGAGATTTCATGGAATTTGTGTTAAGTCACCATTGCCGGTCTTGTGGAAAGGATTAATTTAGACAAATAATTTCCAGAGAGATCTCTCGCCGTACATAGTTTAAAGGTGCCTTGAATATATAAGTAAGGTTATTTGCATAGTCCGCGAATCGCATTTGTATTCCTTAAAGGAAAAAAGGGAAAATATTAGCTGTCTAGTTTTTTCGCAGTCATTGCACAAAAAATGACGACTACAGCTGCTGCTGATTTTCTCAAAAAAAAAATCGCGTCTGTTCTTTCTTTTTGCAATGACTTGCAAAAAGAATAGCGACTCCTGCTGCTACGTTTTTTTTTCTTTCAAGATGGCGTCTTTTCCAAAAGTAAACACACGTCGCGATGTGTTGAACCCCGACAATCTCACTGTAAACCGAAACAACTAATCGAGGTGAAACTTACAAAAAAAAGAAGAAAAAAAAACGCGAGTTACATCTTACGCAATGAAGAAATATCCGAGTAAAGTTTTTAAAAAAAACGTGAGATAAGTTTTACTTAAGAAAATAAACTAATCTCATCTCTCATCTCTCTCTCTCTTTCTTTCTCTCTCTCCTGATAACGACGACGTTTTTTTTTTATTGTTTGAAACAATAGTTAAAGAATAAATGGGATGCTGAGAAAACATATTACACTTTAAATTATTTATTTGCACAAAATACAAAAATTTAAATAACGAACAAATTATGCACAAGGCCATCAAAACTATGGGGAAAATAGATGTCGTTGGTCATCCTTGGTCAAAAGTTATAAAAATGTCTATCTTACTATTAACTAGAATCATCTTAGTCACCATAATACCACATTTACTCCTACTTAAAATATCTCCAAATTGTTGAAAACATTTTTTTCATAAATACATTTATTTACAGAAATTCATTGGATTAAAATGTGAAGTGAGATCTTAGAGAAAAGGGCTAAGAAACTAAAAAAAAATGTTTTTATGACTAGGCATTTATAAATGAATGACCCTCCCCCCCAAAAAAACTGATTTAATCTATTATTATATTATCTTTTAATGGTATCGGTTCTGTTGTCATAGGACCGTCCTCCCAAGAATTACCTCCTCCTTTTTTAAGAGGATGGAGGTAATCCTCCCAGGTCTTACATCCTACTGTGAGGGAGGCTTAATGTAATATCTGTTCTTTTGTCATGATACAATCTTCCCAGGGACTACCTTCTTTTTCTTTGGGTAGAGGGCAGGTGGTAGTGTAGTATCTTTTCTGTTACTATGATACTATACTCACAGACATTACCTTCTGCTTTTATGGTGATATTTTCCAAGGTATTACCTCCTCTATTTTGGAAGGGGTATTGTAGTACCTGTTCTGTTGACATCATACTATCTTACTAGACAGTATCTCCTCTTTTTAGGATTAGTGTAGTATATGTTCGTTATTACCTCCACCTTTGGGGGTCAGTGTATGTAGTTTGTTCATCATGATATCATTCCAGCCTAGCAAAATGCGACCGGAAGGAGCATATATTTGCTAGTTAATAATAAAGGCGAAAAACACTATTTTAAATTACTCAGGAATATATAATTGCTTTATTGACATTCCGCTTTTTTTGTTTATTCATTTTCATGCATATACAAAATCAAATACCTATTTTAAAGACCATATGAAATAACTTTTTTGTTAGTGTTATTCCTAATTAATAAAATGTGAGTATGTTTATACACAGTAAATTTCATCAACATTGGAATATATAAAATAACACCTTTTTGTTATTTTTCACCAAATTATCAAAATGTGAAAAGAAAATTGCTTCTTTGTTTTCTATAAACAAGGCTACAGCAAGATTAATTGCTGCCCTTCCCCCTGGGGGTAGTTTTTTGCTAGTCTATTATATAAAGGGCAGTTGTCTGTGTGTATGTGTGTGTGTTTTGATGTCTAGCATCTCCTCAAAAACTATGAGGCAACATGTCAAAAAGTTGATGTCTTTAGGACCGCACATATCCCGAGATCATAATAAGTAAAAATCACAAAAAACGATTCACAGCGGGTCGCAGTTTTTTCGTATTTTTCAAACTTTTTCCTATGTTATTTAGTACTAATTTGGAAATTATCCAATGTATTCATGTAACTTGATAAAAATGCTGACTCACTGAACATGTCCCATAATCCCTTCCCGGATGTACCCGGTCTTGCTCTAAATTCTGTCCGGTTGTATCAGGTCATCCCATAACTTCTGTCCGGATGTATCAATAACATCAGAGGAAGGCTACGTTACGTGTTGTAGTGAAACAAGGGTTGCTCAATCACATCCGCACCTAGCAACCAAAACTGTTTTCTTTTAAACTTAAAATATTTCTTGGGGGGGGGGGAATTGGGGGGGGGGCGGGGGGGGATTATCTTTATCTTTTTCTTTTCAAGATTTTTCTTTTTCTTTTCCTTCAAAATAGACTTGGGATGCGTCTGCAGTAAAGGGACCAGGGTTGCTTCTGCCTTATAAAGACCGTGGGTGCTTCTGCCGTATATAAGCCGATGGTGCTTCTACAGTATAGGGACGAGGGGTGATTCTGCAGTACAGGCACCCGGGGGTGCTTCTACATTATAGGATCCAGAGGCTTCTGCAGCATAGGGACCGGGTGGGGGGTTCTTCTGCAGTATAGGCACCGGGGGCGCTTCTACAGTATAGAACCCAGATACTTCTGCAGTATAGGGACCAGGGGTGCTTCTGCCGTATATGAGCTGAGGGTGCTTCTGCAAGTATGTGGACGAGGGGTGATTCTGCAGTATATGCACCGAGGGTGCTTCTGCAGTATAAGACCCAGAGACTTCCGCACTATATGGGCCTGGGGTGCTTCTGCGTTAAAGGGACCGGCGGTGCTTCTGCAGTATAGGCACCGGGGGAGCTTCTACAGCATAGGGTCTGAGGGCTTCTGCAGAATACGGACCATGGGTGCTTCTGCAGTACAGGGACCGGGGGTGATTCTGCAGTATATGAGCCGAGGGTGCTTCTGCAGTACATGGACGAGGAATGATTCTGTAGTACAGGTACCGGGGGTGCTTCTACAATATAGGACCCGGAGGCTTCTGCAGTATAGGGACCGGGGGTGCTTCTGCAGTATAGGCACTGGGGCGCTTCTACAGTATACGGACCCAGCACCGGGGGTACTTCTACAATATAGGACCCGGAGGCTTCTGCAGTATAAGGACCGGGGGGTGCTTCTGCAGTATAGGCACCAGGGCGCTTCTACAATATAGGACCTGGAGGCTTCTGCAGTATAGGGACCGGGGAATACTTCTGCAGTATAGGCACCAGGGGCGCTTCTACAGTATAGGACCCAGAGGCTTCTGCAGTATAGGGACCGGGGGTACTTCTGCAGTATATGAACCGAAGGTGCTTCTGCAGTATACTGATGAGGGGTGATTCTGCAGTACAGGCACCGGGGGTGCTTTTACAATATAGGACCCAGAGGCTTCTGCACTATAGGGACCGGGGGTGCTTCTGCAGTATATGAGTCGAGGGTGCTTCTGCAGTATACGGTTGAGGGGTGATTCTGCAGTATAGGCACTGGGGGTGCTTCTGCAGTATAGGCACCGGGGCGCTTCTACAGTATAGGACCCAGAGGCTGGAGAGATGGGAGGCAAATTTTTTAAGGGGTCGGGCCAAATTTAAAAAAATTATTTTTTTAACTTAAAATATTTCTCAGGGTTGGGGGAGAGTAAAAAAATTGGGTGGGGGGGCTGGAGAGATTGAGGGGGTCGGGCCAAATTTTTTTTTTTTTACTTAAGATATTTCTGAGGGTTGAGGAGAGTAAAAACTTGTTAGGGGCGGTTGGGGTGGAGGTTAAAAAATTTGGGGGGGGTCGGGAAAAATTTTTTTGGCGGATGGGTCCAAATTTTTTTATTTTTGAACCTAAAATACTTTTCAGGGTGGGGGGGAGTATAATCTTTCTTGGGGGGTGGGGCTGAAAGGTAAAGATTTTTTGGGGGGGGTCGGTGAATTTTTTTTTTCTTGAACTTTTATGATAGTGACACTACATGAATGAACTTGGTTTTGTTCTTTGATACGACAGGGGCGCATTAATATGAGTTATTTTTTTAGGATAGTGACAAAACATGAACAAACACTATTTTGTTTTTTTACACGACAGGGGCGCATTAATATGAGTTCTTAGGTATGCGAACTGGGCTTGAGATAGGTACATATATAGTATGTGCACCTTTGCAGAGATAGGTAAGTATATAGTATACGCACCAGGGCAGCGATAAGCACGAATATAGTATGTGCACCGGGGCGGCTATAGGTATATATATAGTAAGTGCACCTGGGTGACAATAGGTACGTATATAGTAGTGCATAGGGTGGCGATAGGTACGTATATAGCTGTGCACAGGGGCGGCAATAAGTATGCATATAGCATGTGCACCGGGGCGGTGATAGGTATGTATTTAGCATGCACTCTGGGGCGGCGATCGGTACGTATATAGCATGCACACCGGGGCGGCGATAGGTATGTATATAGCACGTGCACCGGGGCAGCGATAGGTACGTATTTAGCATTCGCACCGGGGCGGCGATATGTACATATTTAGTATTCGTACTGGGGCAGCAATAGGTACTTAAGTAGTCTGCACACCGGGGCGGCATTAGGTACTTATATAGTATCTGCCCCGGGGCGGCAATAGGTACGTATATAGTATGCGCACCGGTGCAGCGATAGGTACGTATTTAGCATTCGCACAGGGGTGGCGATAGGTACGTATTTAGCATTCGCACCGGGGCGGTGATAGGTACGTATTTAGCATTCACACTGAGGTGGCGATAGGTACATATATAGTATCTTCACCGGGGCGGCGATAGGTACGTATATAGTATGTGCACTGGGGCGGCGATAGGTACGTATATAGTATGTGCACCGGGGCGGCGATAGGTATGTATATAGTATGAAAATCAGGGTGGAGATAAGTACCTATATAGTATGTACACCGGGGTGGAGATATGTACCTATATAGAATGCGCAGACAGAGGTGGTACTTTTTAAAAAAATATGTCATACTTTTGCTCTGGGCAATGTAAGAGGAATGGTGGGAAAGAAACAGCTTTCGCAAAAGGCAAAATGAGAAAGTAGCGGTGAAATGGGGCGACCAGGGAAGAGAAAAGTAGAAAGATAAAGAGACGGCTATAGAGAGAGGGAGAGAAATAAAAGTTTGAATATAAAGATGTTACACACACGATTTTTCTTCAATTATATGTTTTTATGACCCCGAGCAACGCCGGGTAGCCCCGCTAGTTACTTATATAAGAGACAATAAATATTTTTTCTGGAGAGTAAATTGTTGTTTAATTACGTTAATTTTTGTTTGGATTTTTTTTAATAAGCAACTATAATTATTTGCATTGTTTGTTTGTTTTTTTCTTGGGACTATTGTCTTCAACGTCGCTATTTATTTTTAGACACTGTTTCAGCCGTTATGCAAATCCGTATTCTTCAGGTGTATTGTTCATCTACGGCGATGTCGTCTCCGTTTTTGAGCTTGACTTTTGCTGATTGAAACACCATCGAACATAAGGTTGCTGGACAAATGACCGGATCATTCTACCGCTCAAGAAAGTACTTGACTCCTGATGCAATCCTCTACCTGTATAAGATTCAGATATATCGTCCTAAGATGGAATACTGCTGCTACATTTGAGGAAGTACCGCTTAGGGCACTCTTTCTTGGCTTTACAGAATTCAAAATCGACTTCACAATCTAGTGGGGGGTAGTCTATTCTGATCTCTATAGCCCATTTCTCACAGAAGAGACGTTGCTAGTCTTTTTCTACTCGACGGTTATTTCCGTGGAAAGTGCTCAACTGAGCTTCAATCTCTTACCTCCTTGTAAAACTTTCACAGTAAGAACTCGTGTAACTGCCATCACTACAAAGAACTTTCCTCCATTCTCTTCTGTTTCTAACATAAAATGAAATTTCTATGAACAAAGTTTATTTCCAAGAACTTCCCATCTGTGAAACACGTTCCCACAAGATTAATCCCGTGAGGGCTACAACATGGTCATCTTCAAATCTAATGTCAATACACACCTGATATAAATCGTCCTCATAAGTCATCAAATTTTAATCATTTCTTCCAATCCTCTTATAATAGTCATGATCATTCACCTGTCAATCTATCCATCGCTTTAACCCTTATTTTCCAGTGACCTCGTGGTATTACATTAGTATAAAAAATATGCAAATAATTAACAACAATTACATTTGAATGATAGGAAAACATCATAGTAACGGTGAGGACAATAGCCCAAAGATAAACCATGCAAATTATTTCATTAAGTATTTATAGTATGTTTTTTAACCTAGATCACAGAAAGTGTCATAGTGCTTTGAACATGAAGTGTGAACAATCAAACAAGAAACAGGTTGTCTGTTGTTTATTTTAAACAGGCAAACAGTATGTTCTGGTATTATCATAAGATAAATTATGTTAATATTTATTATCCATTTAAGAATATTTATAGATACTCGTAACTTTTCCGACAGACGTTGTGTAGTTGAACTAATGCAATAGTCAGTAGAAATGCATATTTTAGACGCACTTGTCGGGCTACATTAATATTAATTCGAGTTGGGAATAAAATCACCAACAATGGTGTGCGCATAATATGATCGATATTCACCAAAAGAGCTTATAACAAAATCGCCATATAAAAACAAAACACAATATCTTAGAGTCCAGTGAGAACGAAAGCATGTGTTTCTAGACGTATCTATACTTTTATTTATTCTCGAATTAACGGTAAGCGGTAGCGCTTTTGTTAAACACCTTTACTTCTGGAAGGAAAAAATAAAGTTAAAAAGAGTTTATTGTGTGTTTACGACGAATAGAGACAAATCAGGAAATTATATCTATTAGCAATAATATGCGACTGCATATATGACGAGTGAACACATACTACACTACCCCCTAAAGGAGGAAGGCATGCCTGGGAGGATGGTCTCATGACTAACGAATATATACTACCCCTTCCCCAAAGGATGGGAGGATGGTATCATGACGAACGAACATATACTGCACTACACCTACTCAAGGGAGAAAGAAATACCTGGGAAGATGGTATCATGACTAACGAACTATCCGTCAAAGGAGTAGATAATGCCTGGGAGGATGGTCTCATGATAACAGAACAGATACTACATTACCCCCTCCAAAAAAGAGGAAGTAATGTCTGGAAGGATATCAGAAAATATACTACACTACCCCCTCTAAAACAGGAGGAAGTAATGCATGGATAGATAGTATCATGACACCAGAACATATACTACACTATCCTCCTTAAATTGAGCATTGAAAGATAGTACATTAGTCTAAAATAGTATATTAAACTGACTTGAGCATGAAAAGATAGTAATTAAATAGTTTCGGCTTCAGACAGACTGATACCAAAATCTCCATTAGTAATAAATATAAGGCTACGTGCGTTTTATTACTTACAAGAAAAACCTACCCGCCACTCGACATCTTTTAATTGAGCTCTAAGTATTCTTACATTACATATCTTTAATATAACTGTATTGTAATTTTAAAAACTAATAGTTTTTATTTAAATCACTTCCCTTGAAATTTATTAACATAATATTTTAAGAAAAGTTTAGGTAATTTATACTTTTTTTTACTAAATCACATCAATTAATTACTGTTAATATCGACAACACTATTGTATATATAGGAAAATAAGACAACAAAATTACAAATGAATAACATAAAACATTCATTTATTATAAAGTGTTTAAAAAATAGTTATGGAGATTAAGCATACAAACAGCTATGTTTTGGTCTTTGCTCTCTACTCTATATACAGTATTTGAAACGACTATTTTGTATTATTGATTAAATAACAGTGATGGTAAATTAGGTGTGATAAATAAAAAAAACTTTTGTATTCATTAATTTAGATTATTTGTATTATTTTGATTATTCGAACTACTGTTCTCATCTTGAATGTTATTCTCACAATGATTCGGCTGATGTGACCTCCAACGTTCCCTTCAGGTGAATCTTGTCGAATCTTTCTGTCGAACTCTGGAATCTGTACGGAAATTCGAACAGAACCCTTTATTATGGTGGTAGCTTGCTCTCTTTCTGTCAGCCATGACCAGGTAGAAGTTTTAAGTAATTCGTAATTGTATTTTTAGTATCACCCACACTCGGGATTGAACCTTCAAGCTCCAGAAAACTGATTATTACTTTAGCAATTTATCCGTTATGCCACAGGCCGTTGAGTTAGATAAGATACACCTGAAGAAGGTCGGAGGTTACATCGGCCGAAACCTTGTGAGAATAAAATACAAGATAAGAACAGTAGTTGGAATAATACAAATAATACAAATTATCAATCATCATCTCAAAAATTCCGAAGCATGTAGATTATTAAATATAATTAATAATTTAGATATAAATTTAATATAATTAAATATTTAGATATAAATCAAATATAATTAATAAAATTAAATAAAAACTATATAAAAAATGAAAAAGACAAATTTGCTCAGTATCTATATTTTTGTCTTTCTCTCTTTTTCTCTCCAACTATGGGTTAAATGTGGTGATATTATCTTTTGTTTATAATAGACTATTCTATCATTATATACTGTTCTTTCTTGATTACATATGACTGTTAATAAACAGAGATAGGATTCGGTGCTTTTGTGTTTGTTGAGTATGTTTTTGATGGTGAGTGAGGTGGGTTTAATGGTTCTGAAACTGTATTTGGATAAGATAGAATAGAGTTGTTTGTTGTGCATGTGATAGTAGGGGGTAACAGTTTATCATAAAACACTAATAAAAACAACTACACCATCAAAACAGGCCTAATAATAAATATATACCTCAAAATACTCCGTAGTGTAGCCTAGAACATCTCACTAATGAATATGCTTTCTTTTTATCTTATTTTTATTCATCTCAAACAAGGCTTTAAAGTACCCCAAAAACATTTCTTTCTCAATGCTAGGAAAAAAGCTATTCACATTCATCACAAACACAAAACAAAATCCTCCTTCATCTCCCTCAAACATTTAGAACTGTTATTCCCCCCTCCCCACTAACTCACACAACAAACACCTCTATTCTACTTTATCCGAACATGGTTTCAAAACCATTCAACCCACCTCACTCACCATCAAAAACATACTCAACAAACACAAAAACACCAATCATACACTACAACACACACGGGAATTTACATAATACCATACCATGACTGTTATGCATTCTATGATGCCTCCTCAAAAACACGATAGGGCTATTAAGACACTTTAAATTCACTTGTTTTGCACATGCTTCCCCATAACCATTGTTTTAATACACAAAATGCTGAAATCATTAAACCCGCACATGACAATAAGTTGAGGCGTCTTATTGAATAGTCTTATTTCACGAACTAAAAACAAAATCACGCACATACCTGATTTTCAATATTTCCGACACGACAATTACAAATTCTCGTCGAACAAAAATTGATAAGATATAACACAGTATGAGTTCCCTCCCATCGCCTCCTTCTCTCTCTCCATACTTGACCTGTTATTTACCTGCCTCGTTTCTGGTTGATACTCACACGACTCCTATCACAGCCATCTTCTATCGATCTTGCCCATGTTCCTACAACCCCAATCAAATACATAGCTATCTTACTGACTCCCTTTTCTTTCAGAAATACACTCTCTTTTCCCGTTCTTCTAAACTTGATGGTTCTATTCTCCCATCGGATCTCATTCAACGTTTTTTTGTTGCTGTTTTTTTTTATGAAAGGGCATTATTTTTCCAATAAAGCTCTTTCTACTATAGATTAAGATCCGGTTCATGACCGAAATATCGGTTGGCTGTGTTATTATTCTAACTAGTCTGTTTACATGCTTATCCATTAATTCTAGGTACGTGCAAAAATGGCCGTGGCTTATACGGACTATGGTTGTTAAAACAGGCTTATCATAATTATTTTAAATAGTTTTTATTTAACTTTTGATTTTAGTTTTAACCTTTTCATTTTGTTTCAAACAAGTTTTTTTTATCACAACTTTGTTTTTTGTACGTAATAAAAGTTTTTACGTCGTAAAAAATATGTTTGGTGCATGGAAAAAAAACAATATGGCCGCCAGCAATTAAAACATTGAATTAAAATTCGATTCTCAAAATAAATTAGAATTTTATTTCAGGACAAGACCAACAATCAATTTTATCCCAAATTTGAGCAAAATGAACGAAATGAAAACGATGTTGTTTACGCTGTTTTTTTTTTTTGGGGGGGGGGCGGTGCATATCTCATCTGTTTATTGAAATACATCTTCAAGTTAATCGTTAGTAGAAATTATCCCATTTTTTAAATTATTTTTTTGTAATGGACCAGTTTCTCAATTTTTTCAATTTTTATTTATTTTCAAGATTATTTTTTAAAATTCTTACGCTGATCACGTTCATGCGTAAAGGGGAAATATAATAATATTGCGTTTAAAATTTTAACGGAAACTGTTATCATTAAAATCACATAAAATATTTTTTGCAATTATATTATTTTTTGGTAAAACTATTGATTAAACAATGCTTTATTCAATGATAATATCGTTAATTTGAGAAATTAATTTTTCTTGTAGTTATATTGATTTTTATTAATATATAAGAATTTTATTTTAATTGTTAACATCTACAGTGCTTCATTTTCATTAAAAAAATTTTTTTTTGATTTATTGCGTTTTTTTGTTAAAAAAAAATTAACTTTAGGAAAGGTGTATTTTTTTCACTAAGATTAAAAATAAAATAATGGATTCCGTGATCGTTGATTAATAAATACTGAAAATTTCATTAAAACTGATTGATTTCCTGAAATTTTGTGAAATTTTAAGTGAAGGGAGAGGTCAAAATGTTTTTACATTTTGGGGATCGGCCATTCATTTTGCACGTACCTAGTTAATTCGATATACTACTCATTTCATTTTGACTGAAATTTAATTTTATGTTTTAAACTTTCTTGAAAATTCGTTTTAGTTCTTCTTGTATTACATTGTAGATTAAGAAAAATAATAAGGTTCAACTGTTTGAATCAGGAAAATGTGGGCTTGCAAAGTCACTTAAATAAAACTAAAAAAAACGACATCAAAATTAGTTTCTCTCTCTCTCTCTCTCTCTATCTATCTATCTATCTATCTCTAGGTTAAACAATATTATTACTCTGGTGATATTCTGTTTTGTTTACGATGGACTATTTCAATCTGTTTATTTTTTCTTGTCTTTATTACCTTCTAATGTTAATAAATAGAGATAGAGGGAGTTTGAAAATTTTAATTCTTAGCCATTTTGGCAGTGAGTGGGTCTGCTCTTTCACCTCTGTATCTGCTTGACCATTTGGGTGATGGGGGAAGTTAGCCCTTCCTTTTTTTGTACTAAGCTTGTTGCCCCTCTCTGCGGTGCCCCCCCCCCCCCCACCTCCGGCTTGGCATATTCAGCATCATTGTCATGTGTGACGCATGCCCTTCCCCCTTGCCTCGGGGTTGGCATTGGTGTTAGTAGCCCGACTACAGGGGGAGGCATGACCTGCACTGACAGTGTACTCAGAAACCCGAAGGTCAAGGCCATTTCCCCTTTTCTTCGAGCCAGCCCTTTCGCGCCTTTTTGAAATTAGTAGCCGCCTGGATCAGAGTCTGAGGTAGACGTGTCAGCTAGCCCTCCGTCGGATAATCCGACGTTAAATTTTTAAAGGACCGTTCTCTGGAAGAAGAACCCCTTTTTTGAAAGAAAATCCTTTGGGAAGGCCAGAGGCCATTTTTATTTGGAAGAAAACCCTTTGGGAAGGCCAAAGGCCATTTTTATTTGGAAGAAAACCCCTTTGAAGAAGACAATTATCCTTTAGAAAAGGATAAATTTTATTGTGAAGTTGGGCTAAAGTTCCCAACAAGAACTTTTTAACCCCTTGAGGGTTTAAAATCAAAGAGGAAGACGGCTACGACATACTCGAACGGATATCGTATTTGCAGATTTCGGGCGAAGAAACCCCAAAGACTAACCCTTTGTGGGCCTTATTTGAAAGAAGGAAAGAGACTGGAAGGAAAAATAGAAACCTTTGATTTCCTTCTAAGGACAATTTTTGTTATATTTGTATGCTTTCTTTTCAGCATCTTTTCAAGTAAGACGTCTTCTTCTCTTTTTATGTATATTTGTTGTTAAGGCGAGACCTTATTTTTATCGCCGGTATTTATTGTTGCCAAAGGCAATAATCTTTTTGTACGGATCTTTCGATCCACCCTGGTATTTTTGGCGTCGTTTGGGACGATAATATTTGTTGGAGTAACTTGTTTTTTCTCCTATTATCGTCTGAAACGGCAAGCCCCTTTTTGGGAATAGTCTTGTGACTATTTTTTTGACTATTCTTGACCATTTTTTCCCTTATTTTATTTTATTTTTATTTTATTGTTACCTTGGGTTAACTTGTTTTAACCCTGCTTTGGGAAACAAAGGCAGGAACTAGTCCTTTTTTTGTTACTAATAAACCATATTGAATTACATCTCTGGGTATGTTTTTTTATTTGCTCCCTTTTTTGTCTATTTATTTTATTCCCTCTATTTTTCTTGGTAACAACCGACGAATTTCGGTGACGACCCCGAAATTTACATCAGGAGAGAGATACAGAGTTGAGAGTGATAGATAATATATAAAATAAGAGTGGGTGTCAAACAACTTAGTAAGAGATGGGTCACTTGATGAGTTAATTACAAATTGTGACTGATTAGAACAATGAAAATGGAAGTTCTTTCAAACAAAACTCAATCCCAAAACTGAGAAATATTTTAGCACGTATTTTGTGTGATTAAAATATATAAATATATATATATATATATATATATATATATATATATATATATATATATATATATATATATATATATATATATATATATATATCCTTACGAAACAAACGTGTGATTAATATATATATAGTCTTACGAAACAAACGTGTGATTAATATATATATAGCCTTACGAAACAAACGTGTGATTAAAATATATATAGCCTTACGAAACAAACGTGTGATTAAAATATATATAGTCTTACGAAACAAACGTATGATCAAAATATATATAGCCTTACGAAACAAACGCGTGATTAAAATATATATAGTCTTACGAAACAAACGTGTGATTAAAATATATATAGCCTTACGAAACAAACGTGTGATTAAAATATATAAAGTCTTACGAAACAAACGTGTGATTAAAATATATATAGTCTTACGAAAATAACGTGTGATTAAAATATATATAGTATTACGAAACAAACGTGTGATTAAAATATATATAGCCTTACGAAACAAACGTGTGATTAAAATATATATAGTCTTACGAAACAAACGTGTGATTAAAATCAAGAGAGGCGCAAGGGCGCTCTATCTCTTAATAGACTATAAAAACGTCTGTTTTTTTTTTTAAATTTAAATAAGAAGACTGGAGTATGTGTTTTATAGTTATCGCTACGGCCGAATGAAAGAGAGAAGAGGGTGTGTGGTTGAGTTCATTTTATTCTATCGTTTGTGTGTTTGGTTTTATTGTTTACTTATTTATTTTGTTAGTTCTTATTTATGTATTATTATTTATTCCTATTACTATTATTACTGTTATTTATTTATTTATTTATTTTCATTCGGCCGTAGCGATAACTATAAAACACTAACTCCAGTCTTCTTATTTAAATAAATAAATAAAAAACCCTAATCCTGAAGACGACTACGAAAGTCGAAAGCGCTCGAGAAAATGGCCGAATTAAAAACTATCGGCGAAGTACTATACGGATTGCCACCTGAAACCAGAAAGATGGCTCGACGGTTTGAGAACCTCACGAGGAAAATATACAAACGCGAAAGTTCCGTGATGTTCAACAACGCTTGCTTAGATAATGACTTGCTGCCTATATATATATATATATATATATATATATATATATATATATATATATATATATATATATATATATATATAACCTTACGAAACAAACGTGTGATTAAAATATAGCCTTACGAAACAAACGTGTGATTAATATATATATATAGCCTTACGAAACAAACGTGTGATTAATATATATATAGCCTTATGATGGATTGGCAACTGAATATAGTTCCACTCAACCAAGTGCTGATAAGGCCATCGACCTGATCACCGCACTACGTGATAATTACTGGGCTGCAGAGGTATCATGTGGCATGAAAATTAGGCGCCAAATTTGTTCTTTCAAAATTGTATCTTCAGTCCGAGAATAAAAGTTGTGCAATACGCACGTATTATTGTTAGCCCATTCTATTCTTGTCCTTTCTTCTATGTCTTCGTGACTCATAGTCTACCACGATGTTACGCTCTACCCCTCAAAGCTTAACAGGGTATGTGCCCAGCTATGCAAACCACAGACTAATGTTTCAGGGAGATGTAAGAAAGTATGAATTATGGAAAGTGAAGTTCTTTGGCTACATGCGGACTCAAAAACTGTACAGCACTATTACAGCAGGGAGCGAAGCTGAAATAAATCAGAATAAGAACGCCGAAGCTTTTGGTGAACTAGTACAATACCTCGATGACCGAAGTTTTTCGTTGATCATACGAGACGCGAATAACGATGGCAGAAAAGCATTAAATATCCTAAGAGAACATTATCTGTCACGTGGAAAGCCAAGAATAATTTCGCTGTACACGGAATTAACATCGTTGTAAAACAAGTCAAATGAAAATATTACAGACTATGTAATAAGAGCGGAAAATGCCGCTATATTCCTAAAAAATGCCGGAGAAACGATAAGCGATGGATTACTGATCGCAATGATTATAAAGGGATTACCGAGTGGATATAAGACATTCACCACGGTAATAACGCAGAGAGATACACCTATGACATTCCAGAACTTTAAAACCGCTCTAAGAAACTTCGAACAAACTGAAAAAACCCAACGTGAAAGTGCGAACGCAGTAATGAGTGTGAGAGAAAAGAAAACAGCCAACCAGCAACCATTTCCAGACCAAATAAATATAACAAAAACGAATTCAATGGATCATGCTTCTTATGCGGGCGATATGGACATAAATCCGAAAATTGTAGAAAACCCGCACGCTGGTGCAAAAACTGCAAAACATGAACACATGACACAAATTTTTGCAGAAAAGGGGATGCGATAAAACACGTATCAGATAAGAACACTTCTTATATTTTTTTCTGTTAATAACGCTAGTGACTCTTCATATCTTGATTTATTAAGCGATGGTGGGGCCACAACCCATATTTTAAACGACGTGTCCAAGTTCGTTAACTTCGATAAAGAATTTGATTCCTCCCGCCATATTGTTAAGCTCGCCGATGGAAGCCGATACAATAATTTGGCGCTAAAAAGGGGGGATGCTTCTATTAAAATGACTGATACGAATGGAAGGATACATAGTAACATCTTAAAAAACGCTTTATATATACCTTCTTTTAATAATAATATCTTTTCAGAACAAGCGGCGACAGAAAATGGTGCTTACGTTGAATTTAAACCTAACTCTGCAACATTAAATACTAATGGAACTAAATTTAATTTATATAAGAAAGGTAAACTATATTACTTAAATAATGTAACTTCTCCGAAGAAAATAAAACATTCGCTAGAAAAGTGACATAGCATAATGGGATATTGCAACATCGACGATATAATTAAATTAAAAAAAATATATACAAATTAGTGACAAAAAACAATTTAATTGTGAAGTGTGCCCACAGTCAAAAATGCCCCAATTCAAAAATACCTGACAAACGAGCAACAAAATTACTCGAACTAGTACACATTGATCTAGCAGGACCGATAGACCCCATAACAAAGGATGATTTTAAGTACGTATTCGGGTGTATAGATGATTATTCCGGTCTCATAGTCACCTACATGTTGAAAAGTAAAAGTGACGCAGTGGAAGCCTTCGAAAGATTTATATTTCCATATGGAAATATAAAAACAGTAAGGAGCGATCAAGGCACGGAATTTACTTCTAAAATCTTCGAATCGCTACTAATTAAGAATAAGATACATCATCAAAAATCGGCGCCCTACTCCCCCCACCAAAATGGTACGATCGAAAGAGCATGGCGCACAATCTTTGAAATGGCTAGGTGCATGCTAAAACATGCTAACCTTCCAAAATATATGTGGTCATACGCTGTTATGTCCTCAACGTATATTCGTAACCGATGTTACAACAGACTTATTAACAGCACGGCATACGAATTTTTCACGGGCGATAAACCAAATATGCACTTATTTGGAAGCATTTGTTACGCATACGTACAAAACCCCCCAAAATTGGAAGACCGAAGTAAGCAGGGAATTTTTGTAGGATATGACAGAGGTAGTCCGGCCTACTTAATATATTTTTACAAAACCGGTGAAATAAAAAATGTCAGAATAGTAAAATTTACAGATAAATTTAAAGATAATATAAAAGAAACAGACGAAAGTGCTAGAACTGAAAATATTTAAACAGTTGAACCCGAAACAGAAGTAGTAACTGAAAATATTGGGAGAACGAAAACCCGCCCAAAATATCTTAATGACTACTATGTGGAAGACGAAAATAATGACGCAATAAAATACACGATAGATTATTGTTACCACATAAGAAATGTACTAAGTACATACGAAGAAGCGATAAATTCAGATAGTTCCGAAAACTGGCAGAAGGCCATGAAAATGGAGATGGACATTTTAAAAGAAAATAAAACATTTGAATTACCTCAGAATAAAACCCTAATCCCAGCACGATGGGTGTATACTATTAAAACTGATGAAAATCAGGGAGAGATATTTAAGGCAAGGCTAGTGGCAAAAGGTTATGCCCAAAAGCCAAACGTAGATTACGAAGAAACATTCTCACCAACAGCAAAATTAACTTCAATAAGAATGTTGATGCAAATCACGGCACAATACGATCTAAAAATACATCAATTAGACGTAAAATTAGCCTATCTAAACGCACCGATAAATTTGGAACTTTACATGGAACAGGCAAAAGGATTTGAAATAGAAAATAAAAACAAAACCGATATAAATTAAATAAATCACTACATGGTTTAAGACAAAGTGGTAGAAATTGGAATAATTTTTTACACACACATCTAATAGAAAACGGATTTAGTCAATCATTGGCAGACGTTTGTGTTTATACACAATATATTATTATTGTATGGGTAGATGACATACTAATAGCGACAAAATGTAACGAAAATATGATAAATACGAAAACTATTCTAAAAGAAAAAATCAATACATTCTCATTATATTGCGATAATCAGAGCGCGATAAACTTAGCAAAAAAAAAAAAACGTAAATCACCAAAGATCAAAACACATAGATATTAGATTTCATTTAATTAGAGACGAATTACAAAATAATACGCTTGAGTTAATTCACGTTGCAAGTGAAGAAAATATAGCCGATATATTTACCAAACCAGCAAATAGATTTAGAAATAAAAAATTCAGACACTTACTAATGGGACTCTGAAAACAAAAAACAAAAACAAGCTTTCTTTAATAGTTAAAACAAAAAAAAAATGTGTTTTAAGGCCTATAAATGTGAAACTTTTGAAAACTATTGATGACACAACAACTGTACAAACAAACATTTATATTGTGAACAAAAAAATTGTTTTAAGGCCTATGAATGTGAAAAGTGTTAAAACAAAAAACATTACGAATATATATCAGTTGAATTGGGTATGTTGAATTGTCAACTGAATATAGTTCCACTCAACCAAGTGCTGATAAGGCCATCGACCTGATCACCGCACTACGTGATAATTACTGGGCTGCAGAGGTATCACGTGACATGAAAATTAGGCGCCAAATTTGTTCTTTCAAAATTGTATCTTCAGTCCGAGAATAAAAGTTGTGCAATACGCACGTGTTATTGTTAGCTCATTCTATTCTTGTCCTTTCTTCTATGTCTTCGTGACTCATAGTCTACCATGATGTTACGCTCTACCCCTCAAAGCTTAACACCTTACGAAACAAACGTGTGATTAAAATATATATAGCTTTACGAAACAAACGTGTGATTAATATATATATAGCCTTACGAAACAAACGTGTGATTAAAATATATATAGTCTTACAAAACAAACGTGTGATTAATAGGTACGTGCAAAATCAATGGCCGATTCCCAAAATGTAAAAACATTCTGACCCCCCCCCCTTCACTTAAAAATTCAGGAAATCAACCAATTTTAATTCAATTTTCAATAATTATTAATCAACAATCATGGAATATAATAAAATAATTATTTTATTTTTAATCTTAGTGAAAATTTATTATTTTTTTAAAACAAAATACACCTTTACTAAAGTTATATTTTTATATATTAATTTAAAAAAATGCATTAAATTTTGTTTGTTTTTATGAAAATAAAGCATTGTGATACAATGAAGACCGACAGGATAGGAAGTGACTAATCGACAAAGACAAAAGAAAATACGGGATAGGAAATGACTCATCGAAAGAGACAAAAGACAATGCGGGAGTGGTCAATTACCATTGTTCATGACAGGTCACTAAGAAAATAACACTGGACACGACATTTTAGGAGTGACAGTGTTTTACGACATCTGACTACAGTAAGGTAGGTTAGTTTTACGACAGTTGACGACAGTAAAGTTTATGGCAAAAGTTGACGAGTTTAGGTTTCGGAGAGAAGACGAACAGTTAGAATCGAACCTCCCGAGAGTTAGGATCGAATCTCCCGAGAGAGCAGATCGGACCGGGAAAACGATGAGATGAGCTGACGACTTGAGCAACGACAATGGGGGTCTCGACAGGACGGTGTCACACACACTCATAGTTCAAACTAAGTTATACACAACGTATATGTGTTCTTTCTCGATAGTTGTGTTTCTTTTGTTTAACTTGTGGACCAGTGCTGTGCCCTCGACGATTCGTCAGTAGATAGACGACTCGGTTGGACGATGAAGACAAAGAAGAAGGCCACAGAAATACAACGTTGGGGTCGACGGTCGTCGAATGGGACAACGTGGTTCTACAGCATTGTAGATGTTAACAATTAAAAAAAAAATTTTTAATTATTTTTTATATATTACGAAAAAGGCCCCTAAATACCGTGTTAACAAAATCACTATAACTCGAAGAAAAATTAATTATTTGAATTAGCGATATTATTATTGAATTTAATCAATATTGTTTAATCAATATTTTCACCAAAAAAATAATATAATTGCAAAAAATATTTCATGTGATTTTAATGATTAGAGTTTCTGGAAAAATAAAAAATGCGACATAATTATATTCCCCTTTCATACATGAACGTGGTATCATCAGCGCAAGAAATTTTTTTATAATCTTGAAAATAAACATAAAATTGACAAATTTAAGACCCAGGAACTAACTAAAAAATGAATTTAAAAAATTGGATAATTTCTACTAATGATTCACTTTGATTGGTATGGTAGCCCCGTTCTGTAATAACCAGCTGGGATTAGCCTTCCAATAACCACTCACTTTTACACCACCCTCAAATTATTAGTTTTAGAGATTCAACAATTTCGTTAATTTCACAATTCATCGTCAATTATTTCGAAAGATTTGTATTTGTTTTGTCGTTTTTTTCATTAATAAATATTTAAGTAGTTAAAAACAATTATTTATTAATAAATAAAGAGAATTCTAACATGACATTTTCTTTCAAAATTGAATTCTGTTTATCAATAAATAACTGTTTTAACTTTTTTTTTTCAATTGTCAGTGTAGTCATTGACTTTAATTTACTTTTTCACACTTAAAAAAATACACTTTATTTTAAAAAGAATCAATGTAATTTATCGTTACGACACATTAAGAATAAATCTAGTAACTAAAGTTTTAAATGATAAAATTGACGCAGTTCGTAACGTAAAAATAATTTTTAACATTTAAAAAAAAGTTTTTATCTCAAATTCTAAGGAAAAACATAATTTCAGACTATTACTAAATTAAAAACTAATACCAAGTTAAATATGAACCTTTATAGTTAAAAATAAAATAAGATCTTAATTATGTACACTCACAAATATTTTATTTAAATAAACATTTCCTTTTTTTATTATAACAAAATAAGAGTACTATAATTATAAACAAATTATAGTACCTTAAAACCTTAAAAAGAATAAAGAAATTAATATATTTTGCATAGAAAATTGTCAATTGGTAAACAAAGTCGTTTGCCAATCATGTGATGCCAGACTTTACTCATTTATGACTTTTGGAGTATAATTTTGCTAATTTTTAGTAAAATGTGGGAATTTTTTTTTAATTCAGGATCTTATGACTTTAATTTAATAATTATCTTTGAAATAGTTCCCAAAAACTTATATTTATCTTTCAAGGGATTTTTACAAGTAATTTTTTCAAAGTTCAAAATTACCTGAATTTTTAGGTTTTTCAGCCGCCGTGATTACATATTTCATTGTGATTTCTTTTTCACACGTAAATATGCAGTTTTTTTTTTCGTTTAGAGATTAAGTTTAGGCTTTTATCTTTCAAACACAATCAAAGTTTACACGGAACCTACTTAAATAATTAATGATAAGCCCTTTTTAATAAGCATATTCCGTACAAGAGGCGGCCATTTTTGCACATACCTAGTGATTAATATATATATAGCCTTACGAAACAAACGTGTGATTAAAATATATATAGTCTTACGAAACAAACGTGTAATTAATATATATATATAGCCTTACGAAACAAACGTGTGATTAAAATATATATAGTCTTACGAAACAAACGTGTAATTAATATATATATATAGCCTTACGAAACAAACGTGTGATTAAAATATATATAGTCTTACGAAACAAACGTGTGATTAATATATATATATATAGCCTTACGAAACAAACCTGTGATTAAAATATATATAGCCTTACGAGACAAACGTGTGATTAAAATATATATAGTCTTACGAAACAAACGTGTGATAAATATATATATATAGCCTTACGAAACAAACGTGTGATTAAAATATATATAGCCTTACGAAACAAACGTGTGATTAAAATATATATAGCCTTACGAAACAAACGTGTGATTAATATATATATATATATATATATATATATATATATATATATATATAGCCTTACGAAACAAACGTGTGATTAATATATATATAGCCTTACGAAACAAAAGTTCAGCTTTAGTATAACACACCCACATATTACCTACTAGACACACTCCTCGAGTGTCTTCAGTCTCTCTGTACAAGGGTTTGTCAGGACAACTTGACATGAGGATACTTCACCTTACAAGTAAACCTTGACCATCTATTCAAAATCACATAGTATTCGAAGCCTAAATAAGATCCCCTCGACACGGCTATACACTTGCTCATACGAGGAATGGTGCACCTTCTCCTAGTGATGTTACCCCAGGTAACAACAGAACATTCATGTTCTTAATTGCTTTAGTAACTTAATGTTTGACAGGTAAAGACGAACTTTAATTGAATACTCGGATATCTGTGTATCTCATATAAAGATCAAGTGTTAGCCCCAGAAAGGGGTCCCTTGATTTCTGAGAACTTCGACTAAAGTAGAATGAAACAAAAGTGAAATATATATATATATATATATATATATATATATATATATATATATATATATATATATATATAGTACATGTATTGTATTAGTTTCTGTAGATGTAAATCCGTTGAAACTCAAGTGTTTATAAAAAGTGCTCAATAAGAAGTAGAGCTGTTTATAAGTATAAATTTTTATTTATACAAACATTATTGGTTACATATGTGCATACATCTATGCACATATGTGCATACATCTATGCACATATGTGCATACATGTATGCACATATGTAACCAATAATGTTTGTATAAATAAAAATTTATACTTATATATATATATATATATATATATATATATATATATATATATATATATATATATTCATATCGTTCGTATGCCGCATAAAAATAGTACTTGCCCTAGGTATATATATTTTCTTACGGGAGCATTATGTCCGAGTTTCTAAGAATAGCTTGCGTTACTTTAAGATTAATCGATTTTATACACCGAGCTGCTGCTTTAGTAATAAGAATAATTATACAAGGTAGTGATCGAAATAAAATATTTAAACAATTAAATATAGCAATAACCCGCAATCTTGATTTATTTTTATCAAATTAATCAAAGTACATTATAAGAAATTCTATAAGAAATTCTATATAAGAAATTCAGTATAAAATGTTTAACGTGTAAAAATAGTACATATAGTGTAACATATATATATATATATATATATATATATATATATATATATATATATATATAAATTACATGTATATATATATATATATAAATTACATGTATATATATATATAAAAATTACATGTATATATATATATAAATTACATGTATATATATATATATATATATATAAATTACATGTATATATATATATATATGTGTGTGTGTGTGTGTGTGTGTGGATGCCACCAGATACGTCTTTGATAGGCTACATGGCATTTGTATTTTTTGTACGAATCACAATGTCAAAATATCGTAACTTAATAGGCGCTCGTTTAATTACTGACCACAAAATAAATCCTAAGTATAAAGTATAAAAGGGTAGAGAAAAGATCGTTCCAGATAGAATAAAAACGTACTGATAATATAAATACATATAAATAAGAATAAATAACTTCTTATTTGAAAATTAAAATAATGTAGAGGCCCTTACACTCGAGTGGTGATTCAGTCAGTCACCTTAGGTGTAGCGATAACCGGGGAAGAGATGCCAATCCCACTTTTAGATGCTTCGTCCGGGTCAGTCAGCTAAATGTCGTAGAAGTTTTTCTTTAGCCCTTAAAAGTGCCAATGGTGCAAGAATCTAAATATTTAGATTTAGATTACACCTACAGACATCGATGTTTTATGCTCACGCAATCTTTAGTGTAGGGATGTTTGTTCGGATCGAGGGTCGTGTTCCCCGACTATTAGCGTGTACGTTAAATCAAGTAATGTTGCATGCAAAGACAGTAATAATTAACAAACAAAAGGAGGTAGTTCAAATAAGGTTTATTGAACGTGTGTGTAATGTGGAATGATGAGGTCGATAAGAAACAGTTCTTGAAATGCGTATGTGTAGAAGTGAGTCGTGGAAAAAGTCTTTGAAAGATGTACACAAAGAAAATGAGTTGAGAACTCTTACCGTTGTTTGACCACGTGTTGACGGAAGAAACGTGTGTTTGGTTGTTGCTTTGCCGAGGCCAGTTGAGGAGAAAACAGAGAGTGAAACGGAGCGCTGGTGTCAGCGTCGTTCTGCCGAGGCCGATTGAATAGACAAGAGCGCGTGAGACGGAGCGCTGTGTCAGCGTCGTTCTGCCTGGGCAAATTGAAAAGACAAGAGAGTGAAACGGAACGCTGGTGTCAGCGTCGTTCTGCCGAGGCCAATTGAAAGGACAAGAGGGTGATTTTCCGTTTGCACCGGTTTTTATAATCCGAAGGGCAGATAACTCTGGTGTCGCTCTTCAGCGCCACCTGTCGGTGAAAAGCGACACCTAACGGCTAACCGGTGCAGTTATGTTTTGAAAGGAGGAGGTAACTGCTACATGTTAATTCACGTCGGTCGGATATATATATATATATATAGAATTTGATTTGATATGCAAATTACCATATCACACGGTAGTCTTAAGGGTAGTATATTATTATTATTATTATTATTATTATTATTATTATTATTATTATTATTATTATTATTTTATTATTATTTATTTATGTATATATAAGTAACATTTTAAGCTGAATTATTTCGACACTTGATTATTGGGGAAATGGTAGTTTGATCTGTACCATTGGAGAGCCATGCATATAACTGTCCTGTTTTTAAATCTCCGAAACAGTTACATGGTAAACAGCTGATGATCCCCGTGTTAATATTAGATGCTTACGTTAAGGTCTCCTGCTTTTGTTTCACTATTAGATACTTAATTCCCCTTTTTATTTTATTTACTTACTATTATATATTATTTATTTATAAATTTTCCAACAAATGTTAAGTCTACACTATTTTGGATTTAGTTAGTTTCTCTGGGAATTTAAACTGCATTTTCCTTTTTTTTGTCTTTTTGTTTAAAATAACTCAAAGCTTCTTTAGACTATATATATATATATATATATATATATATATATATATATATATATATATATATATACTTCCATAAAGTAACTCATGGTTTTGTTTTTAATAGAAAATATATTCAATATATCTAGATATTTCTACTTATATATTTTGACAGTCACATTCCTCATTCCACACCTTTTTTTGCTGTCGCTGTCATGTCTATTTTTCTTTGTCTCATTTTTATGTGTTATTTGTTTGTAAAATATTGTACCCTTTTATTTCGATGTACTTGTCCTTATATTTATGTAATTTTTTCCTTCATTGCAGTTTTTGCAGCTGCATTTATGCATTGGAAATAAACTCGGCTATAAACTTATGGTTATTCTTCAAAAAGGTACTGGGAAAAAATCGTCTTAACTTTATAATATATAAAGTTAAGACAGAAAAAGACTTAATGAATAGTAAAAATAGAATTTTATTTGTAATTTAGAAAGATTAGAGGAAGACTTTCTTTTTCGTTTTCATGACAAATGTTAAAGTTATCATCATCATCAGGGTTTTCAGGGTGTTTACTCGTAATCGCCTAAAAAGTAGAATCTCATTTTGGGGGCTGTCAATCTACAATAATACACAAACTTTTAATATTTTTATTCACGCTTTAAAAATAAGATATTTAATTAGCCAATTTTGAAGAAGTTATTTATTTAATTTTCACGGGAAAGGTAAACACAACTAAACAAAACAATTGCTTGATATTAAAATTAAAATTAAAAATGGGATGTATAGTCAAAAAAATATAAGTTTAAAGAAATAAAATATGGGTAAAAAAGCAAAATTTTATTTTTATGGGGGGAGTTATCAGAGGCTTTTAATTTACAATTAAAAGCCTCTGATAACTCCCCCCTCAAAAATAAAATTTTGCTTTTTTAGGCGATTACGTGTGAAGAGTGAACACTGGAAAACGGAAAGACAAAAAAGAACAATTATTTTAGAATTTAGAGTGGGCGATCAGTTTCATATATATTTAACGTAAAATCTCCGGGCCATTCTAATTTTTAAGGGGATTAATCAATTTTTTAACCACTAACCCTAAGGCCCAGTGGTACGGTCGCAAAACCACACGTAAAGTAGACTCATCCCCCCCCCCCACAAAAAAAACGCAACGGAGTTAGCTCACATAGCAAAAATAAGAATTTAGTTAATGCCCTAAAACGCTAGAATGGTTCGGAAATTAGGGGATCATTTTAAATTATATGTATATACGAAACTGATCCCCACTCTAACTTCTAAAAGTTTTTAAGAGTGTTCATACGTAATCGCATACAAAAGAAGAATCTATCTTTTTGTTTTGTGGAAGATGGGGGATTTAACAGAGGATGTTAATCTACAAGTATACTATGACTTTTTTTTTTCGTAATTTGGTCAGAAGAGTGAAAAGGCGGTTTGTAAACAAAACATTTTTGACAGAAAATGTAAAATCTACGAAAATTAAATGCTGAAATAAATAAAAAAAGCATTTTTTTTAAACGTTTAGTTATAAAATTATGTTCGAAATTCTATATCAGGAATAATGAATGCTGTTTTTTCTTTAGGAAAAATTACACTTTGAAAATTATGTATATAAAAATAACTAGCATAGTTAAAAAAAAAACTTGTGTTGCTTGTCAATTGTTGTGAAGGCGGCGGAGGTGAATTAGAAATAAATAATTTGTCAAAAGAAATTATTTCCCTTGCAGGAGGGGGGGGGCACCTCCTTTGAAAAGTAATGAACGTGGGTTCAATTTTTTGTCACTTTAATTAATTACTGGCAATACTAACCACACTATTCCATTGTAATCAAATT
Source organism: Sepiola atlantica (assembly GCA_963556195.1). Taxonomy (NCBI): domain Eukaryota; kingdom Metazoa; phylum Mollusca; class Cephalopoda; order Sepiida; family Sepiolidae; genus Sepiola; species Sepiola atlantica. The sequence continues at coordinate 50,384,941 of OY744524.1, forward strand.
GTAATCGAATAACAGGAAACAATTATTTATTTTGAACTGTTTAAAAATATAATTATGCAAATTATGTTTGCAACTTTTCTTGACATAGTCAAGAAATAATAAAGTATTTAAAAATTAACTATTTCTGTAAGAAAAAATGTCGCATTTATTCATGTTATATATATGTATTAGCAGCATTATTGTCTATATGTAGATATATTGCTGGTCGAAAATAATCTCAAGTATAGTCATATTTATAATTTTTGCCTTAAAAAAGTTACAAATTGGCAACGCGATTTGTATTTTCTAAAAAAAAAATACTTGTTCTAAAGCAGCTGTAAAACATAATTATTTAAATGTACATTCTTTACTAGGATATTCTTTGTTTAATTTTGTCTTTGTTTTATGAAACGAAGAAAATCTAGTTTTAAAAAACTAGGATTATGGGCCGCCCTACGAGCCTAAATTTTAGTATATACCTAATATTACATTGTTTTTAACGTCAATACGTAGTTATAGCAAAATAAATCATTTTTGGACTATTAAAATAATTTCCAACACTATTAATAACGTTTGCCCATTCATTTATTTGTGAACCCCACACGTGCACATCGTGGTCGTTAACCCCCTAGGTGTGATATCCTCGTCCGGTGCCAGATTGTGACCCCAACTCGTGCCGATCGTCGTAGTGGCAATAAAAAAAATATAGATCCAAATTCCTCTAGGTCGGGATGGCGACGATGGTGATGATGACGTCGCCGATCTTGTCGTCTCGTCCAACTACAAACACACTCCCACGTTGAAACTGTTTATATCAGCGAGCGATCACTGGGCGAACAGCAACCCGTTGGCTCTGCGGGGGCGAAAGATCATTCAAAGCAGAACAAAAGGAAAAGAACAATGTTCAACAACTCGGTCGGGGTTTTTGTATAGAAGAGTAATTATTAATAAAATAAAAGAATTGATTTTACATTGGATTAATTTCTACCGTACTCGTCTTTAGCAAAAGTTGTGTTTTCTCTAAGTTATTTCGTTGGTTCTCTGTGTGTGCGAATTCTTTACACAAGTAGTTGTTTAGTCACAAGTCAACAGGCGAAGGCGATAGCTAGAATCTCGACGGGTTGTTTTCTTCGACGCACGCCACCTTGGCGCACGCCCGTGCATCCGTCCAACTCCGTCTCCCGAAAATTCAACTCTGATTGACTCTCTCGTGGTCGTGTGTGAAAAACGCACATTCTTTTATTGAAGATGTCTATCGTCGTACATCTCCTTCTCCGCCATCTTTCTTCCTGCGTGTCTTCCTCTCTCAAGGAGGATGGAGACACGCGCCTCACTCCCCCTTCCCTAAAATAAATGGAATTTTCTTTCTATCCCATTGTTATCGCCAAAACAAACGCTTTCTCATTCTGTCACACAGCTAGAGGCGATCTGTGACCAGGCTCGTAATTAACGATGACAGGCCCAAATAAATCTCTCAAACGGCCTTCCTAGAATCGTGATTCCAAACGCACCATTCACCCCAAACAATAATATCGCTTTATTGACACTTCAGAATTAAATTTAAGATTATGGAATTTCATAATCTCTAATTCACATCTGGCAACTGTCTCCTCGCCTTCAGTGCAATGGATTCTGACTATCAAACACGATCCACCGAGACAAACTGACACCTCGTTCCGTCGCCTGAATAAGTTCGTTTCTATGTCAATATATACTAGTTTTATATCTCACTTCGTCTCGACGCAGAGCATAGCATCACCACCAAGATGCATACTAGCACGTCACCAGGGTACCCGATCCCCATGGGGCCCGGATACTTTGTCACATATTTTTCATTATAGTTTATATTTGAATTCATGTTTTGAAACATGACGTAAATCATAAATCTATCACGTCACGCCAAATCTATAATTATTTTAAGGTCATGTTTTCAGCTCTATTTATAAGTAAATCTAAATAGCTCGGTTAGTAGAGTCTACGACTAAAGATCTCAAGGTTTCGATTTCAGGTCATCGTATCCGCTTTATTTGTTGGAATATGCAATATTTCCCATTTTTGAAAGTAATTAAGATCTCTGATATTTTGAAATGAAACAAATTCCGCAATGTATCTTAAAAATAATTGTGACTGACGGAAAAATTGTAACTGATAGATGGTGTTGTGGGACCGACCGTTGGGGTTGATCGGCCTAACAACTAAGAAAGGAGACACAGGCAAGAATACGTTAAAACGGCAATGACAAAGAAGAGAGGACAAATACTGTGAACATTGAACTGTTCACCTGTATTTGTCCTCTTTTCTTTGTCATTGATGAGTATGTTTATTTACTATAGAAAAATGGTAATAACATGAAGTGATGAGAATTGAGATGACGTCACTGGAACAGGAGAAAACTGGAAAGACGGGAATGGCGTCTCTGGTGACAGCAAACTGGACGACAAGGAGTGGAGTCGTTGGAGAGAAAGGCTGGGTAGCTGTCGATGGATGTTGACAAGGTACCCTTGCTGTTGCCTGCATGGCAAAAAAAGGAAAGAATCTCGCAGTAGTTGTGTGAGTAGCCCTGATAAGGGCTGTTTAAAACAAAAAGGAAAAAATAACGCAGTAGTTGTGTGAGTAGCCCTGATAAGGGCTGTTGAAAAAAGAGAAAGGAGTTGGAGCCGCTGGTGCATGAATCAGAGCTGCAGAGTGCTGGTGCAGGAGTTCAGGACTGCAGGGTGCTGGTGCAGGAGTCAGGACTGCAGGGTGCTGGTGCAGGAGTTCAGGGCTGCAGGGTGCTGGTGCAGGAGTTCAGGGTGCTGGTGCAGGAGTTAGGACTGCAGGGTGCTGGTGCAGGAGTCAGGAACTGGAGATACAGGCTGAGACAAGTGTTGACTTCTCAGGAGGCAGGCAGCAAAGAGAGTAAATCACATTATTATAGTAGCCCTGATAAGGGCTGTTTATATCTTTGCTGCTGCTGCTGTCCGCTTCCTGGCTCGACAACTGGTCCATCCAGTTGGATGTGGGGGCCTCCTAACCCCCGGCTGAACTGTTTTTTTGAGTGAAAAACGGGAGATTTCATGGAATTTGTGTTGAGTCATCTTTGCTGGTCTTGTGAAAAGGATTAATTTCAACAAATAATTTCCGGGGAGATCTGTCGTAGTTGAAAGGTGCCTTGAATATGTAAGTAACGTTATTTGCATAGTCCACGAATCTCATTTGTATTCCTTGAAGGAAAAAAGGAAAATATTAGCTGGCCGTTTTTTTCCGCAAAGTCATCACACAGAAAATGGCGACTACAGCTGCTGCTGCTGATTGTGTCAAAAAAGAAATGGCGTCTGTTAAGTCATTGCGACTCCTGCTGCTGCTGCTGTTTTTCAAGATGGCATCTTTTCCAAAAGTAAACACACGTCACAATGTGTTGAACCCCGACAAGGCCCCTTCCCTGGATAATTGATCATTATCAATTAAAAATAGATATACGTTTTGTATTTCTCAGGGAACGTGACCTTTCTGCCTGAATGGGTTTGCCTGGCTGGAATGGTAGGTGCTTCCGGTAGTGACGTTGTTCCTGTTTGGAGGGGTTATGATTCTGTGGGTCTTGGGGCAGGTTGTGCAACAGTTGATTTCGGGAAAGATTGTCTCTCCAATAACGATTTTTCCAGAAAGGCTGGTTTCACACGATCGATGGAAATAGTGTCTGTTCGATTTCCTCGACTGATGGTGAGATGTTTTTCAGAGCGCTGCAACACTTTGTATGGACCTTGGTACGTTGGAGTCAGTGGTCTCTTTACCGCATCATTTTGGATAAAAATAAACTCACAGTCCTGTAGTTGATGTGGGACGTGAGCGGTTGTTGATGACTGTCTGGGTGGTGTATACTTCAACTGAGCCATTCTATGGCGCAGTTCTTGAATGAAGGGAGTTGTAGCTGTGGAATATGGTGTGGTATGATCGAAGTATTGACCGGGTAGAGAGAGTGCTGCACTAAAAACCAGCTCTGCCGAAGTGCATCCGAGATCCTCCTTGAGTGAGTTGCGGACGGACAAAAGGACTAGGAGTAGTTCGTCCACCCAACTGCTGGTGGCATGTTTTGTTGCAAGAGATGCCGTCGGCATAGGGATGATATGCAGTTGTCTTGATGTGCTTGACACCGAGCAGCTGGGTAAATTCTTGGAAGAGTGAAGATTGGAACTGTGAGCCGCGATCTGTAGTGATGATGTTGGGCACACCAAAAACCGCGATCCACTCATGCAGGACTGTCTTCGCGACCATATTAGTTGATGTATCCCTGATGGGTACTGCTATCGGCCACCTGGAAAAACGGTCCACGATTGTGAAGAGGTACTGGAAATCCTGGCACATCGGTAACGGTCCCACTATGTCGATGTGGATATGGGTGAAACAGGCGTCAGGATTGCTGAAAGTGCCGGGTGGAGATTTGGTTAGATGGTGTACCTTACACTTCTGGCACTCAAGGCAGGTTGAAACTCAATCACGGATGTTAGTGTTCATATTGGGCCAAACAAAACGATCGGCGATAAGTTTGACCATTGCACGTTTACTTGGTTGTGACAATCCGTGTAGGTTGTTGAAGATTTGTTTCCTGAGTGTTGGAGGTATATATGGCCTGGGTTGGTTCAATCTCATGTCACAGTATAATGTCTTACTGCTAAAAGGGGCTGGAAATTCCTTAAGTTGCAGGGACGTGTTGGCCAAGATGTCAGGGAGGGTCGAGTCAGATTGTTGAGCCTCCACTATCAGGTCCTGGCTAAGTGAGTCGTCTTCCAAAGTATTAACGTCGAATCGGGACAGGGCATCGGCGATGGTGTTATCTGTTCCTCGGACATATCGGATATCAGACGTGAATTGCGAGATATAATCCAAGTGTCTGATCTCACGAACCGTATATTTGTCTGAGTTGTTGAACAGTGAACTTGTTAGAGGTTTGTGGTCGGTCAGAATTGTGAAATCCCGACCTTCTAGTAGGTGACGAAAATGTTTTATGGCCAGGTACATGGCCAAAAGTTCCTTGGAAAAGGTGTTGTATCTGGACTGGGCTGGTGACAATTTAGCGGAGAAAAAGGCAATGGGCCGGCGTCGGTCATTGAAATCTTGTTCTACCACGGCACCAACTCCAGTGTCCGAGGCATCTGTCATCAAGTAGGTCCGAGTTTGGACGTCCTCGTCTAGATGGGCTAATTTAGTGAAATTAGCTAGGGAGGTTTTTGCTGTCTGGAAAGCCTCCTCTTGGTAGCCCTCCAGGGAGATTGGTTTGTTTTTTCTTTTAATAAGAATGGTCAGAGGAGCGAGTAGGGTTGAGCATCCTGGGTTGAATCTTCTGTAAAAATTTACCATCCCTAAGAAACGTTGCAGTTGTTTGATGGACTTGAGTACGGGAAAATCCTGTATGGCTCTGATTTTTACAGGAAGTGGGGTGTCCAAGAAAATCTAGCATTTGTCAAGATTGGCCCGGAGGCCGTAATGGGCTAAACGTTGGAACACTTCCTCCAGGTGTTGCTCATGGGTAATTGCATCCTGACTGGCCACTAGGATGTCGTCGATGTATGCATAGACGTATGGCAGGCTGCGCAGAACCTCATCCATCAACCTCTGAAATGTTTGGGCTACGTTGCGGAGTCCGAAGGGCATTTTTAGGAATTTATACAGTCCAAAGGGAGTTGTGACTGCAGTCTTTGGTATGTCCTCCGGAGCAACTGGGACTTGGTAATATGCCTTGGTCAGGTCGATTTTAGAGACAATGCGTGCTCCTTATAGACCTGAGGCAAAGTCATGGATGTGTGGAACAGGGTACCGGTCGGGCACCGTAGATGCATTGAGTTTCCAGTAGTCCACGCAGATCCTGAATTCCCCATCGGGCTTTGGTACCAGATGTAGTAGCGAGGCATACGGGCTGTCAGATGGACGTATGGTGTTGTCCGCTAACATCTCCTCAAAAGCCTTCTTGGCGTAAACCAATTTATGTGGAGGGAGTCGCCGGGGTCTGGAAAATGCTGGTTGGCCAGTGGTTTTGATGTGGTGCTGGGTCTGGTGTTCCCCTGCGTTAGTAGACTTAATAGGCCAAGTAATGTCCTTGTATTGACGCAGTATCTCCAGATAGCGTGGGTTGTGTTGAGTTGCGACGCTAATTCCAGTTGTGTTCAGCCGCGTTGGGATCCCAGTGACTCTGGCTGTTGTTACGTTGTCAGTCAGGTTTTTTGTCTTCATGTGGACAACTAGGTTGTAGTGTGCCAAGAAGTCGGCACCGAGTAACAGTGTTTTTACTTCTGCCACGGTGAATATCCACTTGAAGTCGCGTCTCAGATTTATGTTGAGGGTCAGCTCTTTGCTCCCATAGGTCTCAATTGTGGAACCGTTGGCCGCTCGAAGTTGGAGTGTGGAGGGAGTCAGGCAGGATCTGTTGCTGGGTGGGATCACGCTGATGGCTGCACCCGTATCGACCAGGAACTTAAGACCGTTGTTCCGATCCCACACATAGAAAAGACGACTATGAGAACAAATACCGACTGCAGGGAGGCTCACACTTGCGAGCTTAGTCACCAAAGCATTGGTGGTACCAACATTCGTCTTGGTCTGGTCTCCAACCTCGACTAGAGCTGCGGGCGCGAATTGGATTGTGCCTATGTTGTGAAGGACTTCGGTGGTGTCTACATGGTGACGGATTCGGAGTATGGTTGCATATAGCCGGGCTCGGCTGCATCTGGCGTAGTGATAATTTGAGGTCTTGCAACTCCTCGCGTATCTGTGCCATCTCCTCTTCGAGACGCCGTGAGTGGTCTCCGGTATAGCTGTCCACCTGGTAGACTCTTTGATTTGATTGTGAATGTATTTTATCCGCTGAGTCGGCCAAAATGTCTAATGGTGCATCCGTTGGCATGGGGGCTAGGACCTGGGCCACGTTGATGGGTAATCGGTCCATCCACAAGCCCCGGAGGATAGGTTCTGCCATCGCGTAGTTTTCCAGGCGACTTTTCATCAAATGCAGGAGCTGTGATGGGGTCCTGTCCCCCATAGAAACGTTGGCAAACAGGTCTCTGATGAGGTCCTCGTCCGAGCATCCTGTACGTTTGAGGGTGACTTCTTTGAGACGGGTATATGGCAGGGTCGCCGGGGTGTTGAGGAGGACGTCCTCAACCTCCTACACGATGGACGGTGGTAGAGCCTGCACCACAGAGGCATATTTTGTGTCCTGTCAAATAACTCGCCGAGCTGCGAATATGGCTTCCAGTTGGATGAACCAACTCCTGGTGTTCACCATATTGTAGTTGTATCAGGGGAGCTGACACATTGATGTCCGGTTCGTCGGAGTGTTCTGCAATCTTCTCTGTCAACCGTTTGCCCGTGTCTGATATCACGTCGGGGTCACCACTTGTTGCGTGACCAACCGTTGGGGTTGATCGGCCTCACAACTAAGAAAGGAGACACAGGCAAGAATATGTTAAAACGGCAATGACAAAGAAGAGAGGACAAACACAGGTGAACAGTTCAAAGATGAGTATGTTTATTTACCATAGAAAAATGGTAATAACATGAAGTGATGGGAATTGAGATGACGTCACTGGAAACTGGAAAGACGGGAGTGGCGTCTCTGGTGACAGCAAACTGGATGACAAGAGTGGTGTCGATGGAGGGAAAAGGGCTGGAAAGATGAATGACGTCACTGGAACAGGAGAAACTGGAAAGACGGGAGTGGCATCTCTGGTGACAGCAAACTGGACGACAAATGTAGTGTCGTTGGAGAGAAAAGGCTGGAAAAATGAATGACGTCACTGGAACAGGAGAAACTAAAAAGACGGGAGTGGCGTCTCTGGTGACAGCAAACTGGACGACAAGGAGTGGAGTCGTTGGAGAGAAAGGCTGGGTAGCTGTCGATGGATGTTGACAAGGTACCCTTGCTGTTGCTGGCTGGCAAAAAAAGAAAGAATCTTGCAGTAGTTGTCTGAGTAGCCCTGATAAGGGCTGTTTAAAAAAAAAGAAAAAAAATATCACAGTAGTTGTGTGAGTAGCCCTGATAATGGCTGTTGGAAAAAGGGAGAAGGAGTTGGAGCCGCTGGTGTATGAATCAGAGCTGCAGGGGGCATAGTCAGGACTGCAGGGTGCTGGTGCAGTTGGAGCAGGAGAGTGTTGGTGCAAGAGAAAGCTGGAGCAGGAACTGGAGATGCAGGCTGAGGCAAGAGTTAACTTCTCAGGTGGCAGGCAGCAAAGAGAGTAAATCGCATTATTGTAGTAGCCCTGAAAAGGGCTGTTTGTATCTTTGCTGCTGGTTCTGCTACTGCTGGGTCCATGTCTCTGGCTGGGAAGGCGTCTTCTGGGAGGTCTCCTAACCCCCTAGTTGAATTGGTTGTATTTATCTTCCTCCCACAATGTAAAATGTGACACAAGGTCGGGAAAGTGGGATTTGAAAAGCCAGCATGAATTTGAGCGCTCTGGCCATTAAAAATTGCCTGGGCAGCCCCGTCGGCATTCCCCGGTAGTGGCACCTCAGGCGATTAGCAATAAACTAACCCCTTCTCAAAGGGTGAGAAGGCAAAGCCTGGGAGGGTGGACCTCCTAGAACTGCACAGGACAGACCAATAGACCGGCGTAAATCAAGACCCTAAGGCCCAGACAATACCGGTCTATGGGGTGTAGTATCCATCGGAACAGATACCAACCCCTGGTTGAATTGGTTTTATTTATCTTCCTCCCACAAGGTAAGATGTGACACAAGGTCAGGAAAGTGGTATTTGAAAAACTAGCTCCCAAGAATTTGAGCACTCTGACTATTAAAAATTGCCTGGGCAGCCCCGTCGGCATTCCCCGGTAGGGGCGCCTCAGGCGATTAGCAATAAACTGATCCCTTCTCAAAAGGTGAGAAGGCAAAGCCTGGGAGGGTGGATCTCCTAGAACTGCACAGGACAGACCGATAGACCGGCATAAATCAAGACCCGAAGGCCAAGACAATACCGGTCTATGGGGTGCAGTATCCATCGGAACAGATACTACAAAAGGCCAAGTTGGTTTACAGTCCATGGGGTGTATTGATTTACTCCTCTCCAGGTGTTAGGCACAAGGCCAGTTTTTATCTTACTCCCACAAATAAGATGTGACCCAAGTTCGGGTCTGGAAAGTGGGGGTTGAAAAGCCAGCGCCCGAGAGGTGAGCACTCTGACCATTTAAAAATTTCCTGTCGGCATTCCCCGGTAGGGGCGCCTCAAGCAGTAAGCAATTAACTTACTCCTCCCCAAAGAGGGGAGGCAAAGCCTGGGAGGGTGGACCTCCTAGAACTGCACAGGACAATCCCATAGACCAGCGTAAATCAAGCCCTGAAGGACAAGACAATAAAAGTCTATGGGGTGCCTAGACTAGGTGCCTGTTGGGTGTTTTGTTTACTCCTCCCCATGAGTTAGGCACAAGGCCAGTTTTATCTTACTCCCACAAGTAAGATGTGACCCAAGATCGGGTCGGGAAAGTGGAGTTTTAAAAGCCAGCGCCTGAGAAAGTGAGCACTCTGGCCATTAAAAATTGCCTGGGCAGCCCCGTCGGCATTCCCCGGTAGGAGCGCCTCAGACAGTAAGCAATAAACTTACTCCTCCCCAAAGAGGTGAGGGAAAGCCTGGGAGGGTGCACCTCCTAGAACTGCACAGGACCAGACAACCCCCAATAGACCGGCGTAAATCCAGACCCAAAGGCCAGGACAATACCAGTCTATTAGGTGGGTTAAAAAACCCTGGGTTGCCTGTTGTGTGTTTTATTTACTCCTCCCCAGGAGTTAGGCACAAGGCCAGTTTTATCTTACTCCCACAAGTAAGATGTGACCCAAGATCGGGTCAGGAAAGTGGGGTTAGAAAAGCCAGCGCCCGAGAGGTGAGCACTCTGTTGTGTGTTTTATTTACTCCTCCCCAGGAGTTAGGCACAAGGCCAGTTTTATCTTACTCCCACAAGTAAGATGTGACCCAAGATCGGGTCGTGAAAGTAGGGTTTGAAAAGCCAGCGCCCGAGAAAGTGAGCACTCTGGCCATTAAAAATTGCCTGGGCAGCTCCGTCGGCATTCCCTGGTAGGGGTGCCTCAGACAGTAAGCAATAAACTTACTCCTCCCCAAAGAGGGGAGGCAAAGCCTGGGAGGGTGCACCTCCTAGAACTGTTCAGGACAGACCCATTGACTGGCGTAAATCAAGCCCCGAAGGCCAAGACAATACCAGTATGGGGTGTAGTATCCATCGGAACAGATACTACACTTTGATCTTAGCCAAAAGGCAGGAACAAATACCAACCCCTGGTGGAATTTGTGTTGAGTCACCTTTGTCAGTCTTGTGAAAAGGATTAATTTCAACAAATAATTTCCGGGGAGATCTCTTGCCGTACAACATAGTTGAAAGGTACCTTGAATATGTAAGTAAGGTTATTTGCATAGTCGGCGAATCGCATTTGTATTCCTTGAAGGAAAAAATTAGCTGGCCGGTTTTTTCGCAAAGTCATCGCACAGAAAATGGCGACTACAGCTGCTGCTGCTGCTGATTTTGTCAAAAAAGAAATGGCGTCTGTTAAGTCATTGCGACTCCTGCAGCTGCTGTTTTTAAAGATGGCGTCTTTTCCAAAAGTAAACACACGTCATGATGTGTTGAACCCCGACAGATCTCTCGCCGTACAACATAGTTGAAAGGTGCCTTGAATATGTAAGTAAGGTTATTTGCATAGTCGATGAATCGCATTTGGATTCCTTAAAGGAAAAAAAACGAACATTATAAGCTTGTCAGTTTTTCGCAAAGTCATTGCACAGAAAATGGCGACTGATTTTCTTAAAAGTCATTGCAAAAAGAATAGCGACTCCTGCTGCTACGGTTTTTTCAAGATGGCGTCTTTTCCAAAAGTAAACACACGTCGCGAGGTGTTGAACCCCGACAACGGACAACATTTCTATTTATATAAGATAAATTTCGTTTCTTTAATGTGTTTCCGTTATTTTATGGGCCTAACCGATAAATGCCCCTAGTTACTCCTGATAGAATCGAAGGTAAATTTCAATGATGATGATTCTGTGAAAAATGTAACCTAAATTATTTATCTACCTCCCACAAGGTAAGATGTGACACAAGGTCGGGAAAGTGGGATTAGATAAGCCAGCGCTCGAGAGGTGAGCACTCTGGCCATTTAAAAATTGCCTGGGCAGCCCCGTCGGCATTCCCCGGTAGGAGCGCCTCAGACAGTAAGCAATAAACTTACTCCTCCCCAAAGAGGTGAGGCAAAGCCTGGGAGGGTGCACCTCCTAGAACTGCACAGGACCGGCAACCCCCAATAGACCGGCGTAAATCCAGACCCAAAGGCCTGGATAATAAAATGTAACCTTTATTGAAACTTATTTGAATGTTCTACTCTATCGATTTCTCTAACACATAAACAAACATTGACTTTTATATATAGAGAAGATATACAAACAACTGTTTCACTATATAACAGCTCTTCAGTGATTGTTAGGCAACATATCGTCCGTCTATAGCAATTCCTGTTGAAACGTAACTTTTTTAAATTAACTTTGTTTAAATATGTTATCATTTAAACATTGTATTCAATGAATGCAATGACCAAACGATACCGTAATTCGATTAAACTTCACAAAAATCCGATTCATAAAAAAAGAAAATGGACCAACATGCAATATCTTGAAAAGATATGTTATTTCGTGTCATGTCTATTTCGTCATTAAAAATAAAAACTAAAAAACTAAAACATATTTACGGGATTGAAATTTCAATATTTCGTAAAAATGTCCTGTCGATTTTATTGCAAAACCGATTTTTAATGACATATATTTCTTTATTGAATTATCTTTCCAAAAATGTAAATATTTTCTCACGAGAAAAGACAAAAGGCGGACCGGAATGGTGATAAATAAGCGAAACAAAAATAAAAGTAAATAGTAAATAGACTCACAGACAACGCCGGGTAGATACGTCTTGTATATAAATAAAAGTAAATGCGTCACTAACCTGATAAAAGCAATGGTAGCAGTACAAAAAGCGCGTTCATCTTGAACAAGGATTGGAAAAGATCAACATTCCCCAAAGGAGACACCGTTCTTTCTTATAAAGGTTGGAAACGCTTTTTATTCACATTCGAGAAATATGCCCCCTCCTCCTCCCCCTTCTCTTACCACTGCTTCAGTAGTAGTAGTAGTAGTAGTAGTAGTAGTAGTGGTAATAATAATAATAATAATAATAATAATAATAATAATAATAATAATAATAATAATAATAATAATAATAATAACGTGATGAAGGAGTGCATATTTTATTATTATTTCTAAGAATTGATTACTACTACTACTACTACTACTACTACTACTATTTAAAGTATTTTGTATTATTATTAGTAATAGTAGTAATTGTACTAGTAGTATTCTAACTTGCTTTCTTTTATTTATTTATGATTATCTTTGTGCATCATTGTAAAGCGAGAAAGAAAATAATAGTTCACCTGTTGATTCGCATTTCGATGAATACTGAGCAGATGGTTGAGTTTCCATAGTTGCACAAGAACTGGAACCACTGCCCTCCTCCCTCACTCGCTCGGAGAGGCATCTCGTGTCATATAGTCTGACGTGTCTACTCCGCTTATTAACAATTACCTTGCAGTAATATTATTTAAAAAATTAATAGATATCATTTGTTGGGCACGAGCAGGTTATTAAATGTGATTTAGATGTTATGAACTTTTAGGTCAGATCTGACCTCAAAGGTCATAACATCTAAATCATATGATAAGTACATATATTATTGGTTAGCTTGATTATGTGAGAAAGGGAAAGATTTGAAGTTGGAGTTCAGTTTCAGTTACTGGATGATGTTGAGTGAAGTTAGAGCTTAATGTAAAATCCGGAGAATTAAAGGTGTTTAGACATGAACATGCGAATAGTCCAGCAAAAAGCGACTCTTAGTTAAGGAAGTGGATATCAAAGAAGTTAAGTGAAAAACATCGTTGGCTTATTCTTCATGGTCATGCCAGCCTAAATGAGACAATTATCATTAGAACATCTTCATCCCTGGTAACGAAAAGTAGATCATCTAATCTCCGAGACACCAGTGATAATTATGGCACTTATTAAGGCATTCTGTGACACATCTCTTCGTGGCGAAGTAAAGAAAAAGAAAAAAGAAACATTAATCGAGCTTCTTTTCGTATCTGTTAAATCTCAAGTAACCACAGAACAATAATCGTATGTGAAACAACGAAAATAAACCTTATTTAAGCATAAATGTTTAATTGACATTTACAGTATACATGGAATTTGTTCCGAGTTTTAAGAAAACTAAATGGTTAAGAGTTATTGGGGGGATTGAGTTATATGAAGTTGCGATTTTATATTGATACTAGCAGGGCTACCCGGCATTGCTCGGGGTCATAAAAATATAAAATAGAAGAAAAATCGCGTGTGAAACATCTTTATATTCAAACTTCTATTTCTCTCCCTCTCTCTATACCCATCTCTTTATCTTTCTACCTTTCTCTTCCCTGGTCGCCCCATTTCACCGCTACTTTCTCATTTTGCCTTCCCCACCATTTCGCTTACGTTGCCCAGAGCAAAAGTATGACATATTTCTATAAAAAGTACCACCTCTGTCTGAGCCTTCTATATAGGTACATATCTCCGCACTGGTGTGCATACTATATAGGTACTTATCTCTGCTCCAGTGTTCATACTATATACGTACCTATCGCCGCCCCGGTGTGCATACTATATACGTACCTATTGCCGCTGCCCCAGTGCACATACTATATACGTACCTATTGCCGCCCCGGTGCAAATGCTAAATACGTACCTATCCCCACCCCGGTGCGCATACTACATAAGTACCTATTGCTGCCCCAGTGCGAATGCTTAATACATACCTATCGCTGCCCCTGTGCGCATGCTATATACGTACCTACTGCTGACCCGGTGCACATGCTATATACGTACCTATCGCCGTTCTGGTGCGCATACTATATATGTACCTATCGCTGCCCAGGGGCGCATGCTATATACGTACCTATTGCTGCCTCTGTTCACATGCTATATACGTACCTATCGACAACACTATGCACATACTATATACATACCTATTGCCGCCCCGGTGCATACTATATGCATACCTATTGCCACCTCGGTACGAATACTATATATGTACTTATCGCTGCCATGGTGTGCATACTATATTCTTACCTATCGCCGTATCGGTGTGCATATTATATACTTACCTATCACTGCAAAGGTGCGTATACTATATATGTACCTATCTCCAGCCCAGTTCGCATACCTAAGAACTTATATTAATGCGCGCATATCATATCAAAGACCAAAATTGTGTTTGTTTATGTTTTGTCACTGTCATAAAAAAACTCATATTAATGCGCCCCTGTCGTATCCAAGAACAAAAAGTATGTTCATTCATGTAGTGTCACTATCATGAAAAAAATCATATTAACGAACCCTGTTTAAGTTCAAGTTGAAAAAAAAAAATTGCCCCATTACACCCCCAAAAAATTAATTCTCCACTCCTACACTCCAGACATCAAAATTTTATACTGCCCCAACCTTGAGAAATATTTTAAGTTTAAAAAAAAAATTAGTCCCACCACCCATAAAATTATCCCGCCCCCCAAAAAAACTTTTACTACCGACTGCCCCAAAAATTATTTCACTCTCCCCAACCCTGAGAAATGGTTTAACTTCAAAAGAAAAGAAACAAACTAAATTTGGACCCACCCCCCAAAAATTTACTGATTGAGACGTTGTTTAATATGTATACAAATATTAGTGAAAACAATGGTGGAGCATAATTATTTATTTCTGTAATTTTACTTATTGAGACGTTATTTAATATGAATACTAATATTAGTTAAAACAATGGTGGAGCATAATTATTTATTCCTTTAATTTTACTGATTAAGACGTTATTTAATATGTATACAAATATTAGTAAAAACAATGGCGGAGCATAATTATTTCTCTTCGTACTTTACTTATTGAGACGTTATTTAATATGAATACAAATATTACTGGAAAAAATTGTGGATCATAATTATTTCTCTTCTTACTTTACTTATTGAGCCGTTATTTAATATGTATACAAATATTACTGAAAACAATGCTGGAGCATAATTATTTCTCTTCTTACTTTACTTATTGAGACGTTATTTAATATGTATACAAATATTACTGGAAACAATGGTGGAGCATAATTATTTCTCTTCATACTTTACTTATTGAGGCATTATTTGATATGTATACAAATATTACTGGAAACAATGGTGGAGCATAATTATTTCTCTTCATACTTTACTTATTGAGCCGTTATTTGATATGTATACAAATATTACTGGAAACAATGGTGGAGCGTAATTATTTCTCTTCATACTTTACTTATTAGGACGTTATTTAATATGTATACAAATATTACTGGAAACGATGGGGAGCATAATTATTTCTCTTCATACTTTACTTATTGGGACGTTATTTTATATGTATACAAATATTACTGAAAACGATGGGGAGCATAATTATTTGTCTTCATACTTTAATTATTAGGACGTTATTTAATATGTATACAAATATTACTGGAAACAATGGTGGAGCATAATTATTTCTCTTCATATTTACTTAATGAGACGTTATTTAATATGTATACAAATATTACTGGAAACAATGGTAGAGCATAATTATTTCTCTTCATACTTTACTTATTGGGACGTTATTTTATATGTATACAAATATTACTGGAAACGATGGTGGAGCATAATTATTTCTCTTCATACTTTACTTATTGGGACGTTATTTAATATGTATACAAATATTACAAGAAACAATGGTGGAGCATAATTATTTCTCTTCATATTTACTTAATGAGACGTTATTTAATATGTATACAAATATTACTGGAAACAATGGTGGAGCATAATTATTTCTCTTCTTACTTTACTTACTGAGACGTTATTTAATATGTATACAAATATTACTGAAAACAATGGTGGAGCATAATTATTTCTCTTCTTACTTAACTCATTGAGGCATTATTTAATTTGTATAAAAATATTAGTGAAAAAAGTGGCGGAGCATAATTATTTCTCTTCTTACTTTACTTATTGAGACGTTATTTAATATGTATACTAATATTACTGGAAACAATGGTGGAGCATAATTATTTCTCTTCATACTTTACTTATTGAGACGTTATTTAATATGTATACAAATATTACTGGAAACAATTGTGGAGCATAATTATTTCTCTTCTTAATTTACTTATTGAGACGTAATTTAATATGTATACAAATATTAGTGTAAACAATGGCAGAGCATAATTATTTCTCTTCTTACTATACTTATTGAGGCGTTTACTAATATGTATACAAATATTAGTAAAAACAGTGGCGGAGCATAATTATTTCTCTTCTTACTTTACTTATTGAGGCGTTATTTAATATGTATACAGATATTACTGAAAACAGTGGCGGAGCATAATTATTTCTCTTACTTTACTTATTGAGACGTTATTTAATGTGTATACAAATATTAGTGTAAACAATGGCGGAGCATAATTTGTTATTCCTTTAATTTTACTGATTGTGACGTTATTTTATATGTATACAAATATCAGGTATAACAATGGCGGAGCATAATTATTTCTCTTCTTACTTTACTTATTGACACGTTTTTTTATATGTATACAAATATTAGTGAAAACAATGTCGGAGAATTATTATTTATACATAAAATTTTACTGATTGATACATTATTTTATATGTATACAAATATTAGTTAAAACAATGGTAGAGCATAATTATTTCTTTTCTTACTTTACTTTTTTAGACGTTATTTAATATGTATACAAATATTAGTGTAAACAATGGCGGAGCATAATTAGTTATTCCTTTAATTTTACTGATTGAGACGTTATTTTATATGTATACAAATATCAAGTATAACAATGGCGGAGCATAATTATTTCTCTTCTTACTTTACTTATTGAAGCGTTATTTTATATGTATACAAATATTAGTGAAAACAATGGCGGAGCGTAATTATTTTTCTTCTTACTTTAATTATTGAGATGTTATTTAATATGTATACAAATATTAGTGTAAACAATGGTGGAGCATAATTAGTTTTTCCTTTAATTTTACTGATTGAGACGTTATTTAATATGTATGCAAATATTAGTGAAAATAATGGTGGAGCATAATTATTTCTCTTCTTACTTTACTTATTGAGACGTTATTTAATATGTATACAAATATTAGTGAAAACAGTGGCGGAGCATAATCATTTCTCTTACTTTACATATTGAGACGTTATTTAATATGTATACAATTATTAGTGTAAAAAGTGGCGGAGCATAATTAGTTATTCTTTTAATTTTACTGATTGAGACGTTATTTAATATGTATACAAATATTAGTGAAAACAATGGGGGAGCATAATTATTTCTCTTCTGACTTTACTTATTGAGACGTTATTTAATATGCATACAAATATTTGTGAAAACAATGGCGGAGCATAATTATTTCTCTTCTGACTGTACTGATTCAGACGTTATTTAATATGTATACAAATATTAGTGAAAACAATGGCGAAGCATAATTATTTCTCTTCTTACTTTACTTATTGAGGCGTTATTTAATATGTATACAAATATTACTGAAAACAATGGTGGAGCATAATTATTTATTCCTTTAATTTTACTGAGTCAGACGTTATTTAATATGTATACAAATATTAGTGAAAACAATGGTGGAGCATAATTATTTCTCTTCCTACTTTTCTTATTGAAACGTTATTTAATATGTATACAAATATTTGTGAAAACAGTGGTGGAGCATAGGTATTTCTCTTATTACTTTACTTATTGAGGCGTTATTTAATATGTATACAAATATTAGTGTAAACAATGGCGGAGCATAATTATTTATTCCTTTTATTTTTACTGATACTACACTAACTCTACACCCTTCAAAAAGGAGGAGGTAATACCTGGGAGGATGGTGTCATGTCAACAAAACAAATACTACACTAACTCCATACCTCTAAAAAAAAAAGAAAGCGGTAATGCTTAGGAGGAGTGTATCATGACAATTGAATGGGCATAGGGAGGGAGGAAGGAATATTAATTAAGAAAGGAAGGCGGAAAGTGTCGGAGTGAGAGGGAAAGAAGAAAGGAAGGAAGAAAGGGGTTTAGTGTCAGTGAATTTCTTCCCGGCACTCCCTTCCTATGACGTCATTTCCTGTCATTTCTCTGTGTATCGTGACTTGCATTATTTCTCAAATTATACATTATTTCATTGGGTTCTTCTGAAATTAGTAGATAATAACGTTTAAAAATGGAGGAAAACGCCACCCCCATTGGAGAAAAATGCTAAGTTGACCTCGAAAGTGTCAATTTTTTTTCCGATGCTGAGACAATACATCCCTCTCCATACATATAAATATTTTTAATGAAAAAGAAAAAAAATTTTGACCCCCTCCCCATCAAATTTTTTTTTACCCTCCTCATACATATATTTTTAGTTTAAAAAAGAAAAAGGAAATAACAAAAATTTCGACGCCCCCCTAAAAATTATTTTTCATCCTAACCTATACATATGAATATTTTTTATGAAAAAAAACCAAAATCCTCCCCCCCAATTTTTGTTTACCCTTCCCCATACATAGAAATATTTTCAGTTAAAGAAAGAAAAAAAAATTTCTGAGGTGCCTCGGTCATATCTAAGAACCATACTGCAGAAGCCTCTGGGTCGTATATTGTAGAAGCACCCCCGATGCTGGGTCCTATACTGTAGAAGCGCCCATGGCCCCTATACTGCAGAAGCACCCATGGTCCCTATTCTACATAAGCCTATGGGTCCTATATTGTAGAAGCACCCTCGGTGCTGGGTCCTATATTGTAGAAGCACATCTGGTCCCTATACTGAAGAAGCACCCATTGTCCCTATTCTGTAGAAACCTAAATTGTGTTTTTAAATGTGAGTTATCGTTCTTCCTTAGCTATCCTCTAACAAATAAATTTCATTAAAAATGATGAATTGTTTCATATATTTGAGGTATTACGTAATTAAATTACAATATGACTCAGCAATTTCAAATTACTATAAAATATAATGAAAATAACTAAAAGCCCCCCCCCCTCCCTGATGAAATATGCCACATGGACCCCTAATGGGTGGGTTTATAGATTCAGGAATACTCTCATCATCTTACTCTGTGAATTTTACATAAGAATACACTTTTATATGTTATGTATATTCTCTAACCTTGTTTTAAAAACTTAAATTGTGTTTTTAAACGTGAGTTATCGTTCTTCCTTATCTATCCTCTAACAAATAAATTTCATTAAAAATGATAAATTGTTTTATGAACTTGAGGTATTACGTAATTAAATTACAATATGACTCAGCAATTTCAAATTACTATGAAATATAATGAAAAATAACTAAAAGCCCCCCCCCCCTCCCTGATGAAATATGCCGCATGGACCCCTAATGGGTGGGTTTATAGATTAGGGAATACTCTCATCGTCTTACTCTGTGAATTTTACATAAGAATACACTTTTATATGTTATGTATATTCTCTAACCTTGTTTTAAAAACCTAAATTGTGTTTTTAAACGTGAGTTATCGTTCTTCCTTATCTATCCTCTAACAAATAAATTTCATTAAAAATGATGAATTGTTTTATGAACTTGAGGTATTACGTAATTAAATTACAATATGACTCAGCAATTTCAAGTTACTATAAAATATAATGAAAAATAACTAAAAGCCCCCCCCCCCCCACCCTCCCTGATGAAATATGCCGCATGGACCCCTAATGGGTGGGTTTATAGATTAGGGAATACTCTCATCGTCTTACTCTGTGAACTTTACATAAGAATACACTTTTATATGTTATGTATATTCTCTAACCTTGTTTTAAAAACCTAAATTGTGTTTTTAAACGTGAGTTATCGTTCTTCCTTATCTATCCTCTAACAAATAAATTCTATTAAAAATGATGAATTGTTTTATATATTTGAGGTTACGTAATTAAATTATAATATGACTCAGCAATTTCAAATTACTATAAAATATAATGAAAAATAACTGAAAATCCCCCCCCCCCCTGCCTGATTAAATATGTCCCATGGACCCATAAGTGGTGGTTTTCTAGATTCGGGAATACTCTCATTATCTTACTCTGTGAATTTTACATAAGAATACACTTTTATATGTTATGTATATTCTCTAACCTTGTTTTAAAAACCCAAATTTTGTTTTTAAACGTGAGTTATGTTCTTCCTTAGCTATCCTCTAACAAGTTATCGTTCTTCCTCTAACAAATAAATTTCATTAAAAATGATGAATTGTTTTATGAACTTTAGGTATTACGTAATTAAATTACAATATGACTCAGCAATTTCAAATTACTATAAAATATAATGAAAAATAACTAAAAGCCCCCCCCCCCTCCCTGATGAAATATGCCGCATGGACCCCTAATAGGTGGATTTATAGATTAGGGAATACTCTCATCATCTTACTCTGTGAATTTTACATAAGAATACACTTTTATATGTTATGTATATTCTCTAACCTTGTTTTAAAAACCTAAATTGTGTTTTTAAACGTGAGTTATCGTTCTTCCTTAGCTATCCTCTAACAAATAAATTCTATTAAAAATGATTAATTGTTTTATATATTTGAGGTATTACGTAATTAAATTATAATATGACTCAGCAATTTCAAATTACTATAAAATATAATGAAAAATAACTGAAAATCCCCCCCTGCCTGATGAAATATGTCCCATGGACCCATAAGTGGTGATTTTCTAGATTCGGGAATACTCTCATCATCTTACTCTGTGAATTTTACATAAGAATACACTTTTATATGTTATGTATATTCTCTAACCTTGTTTTAAAAACCTAAATTGTGTTTTTAAACGTGAGATATCGTTCCTCCTTAGCTATCCTCTAACAAATAAATTCAAGTGGGACTTGAAAAGCCAGCGCCCGAGAAGATGAGCACTCTGGCCATTAAAAATTGCCTGGGCAGCCCCTGTCGGGATTCCCCGGTAGGGCGCCTCAGGCAGTAAGCAATAAACTGTGTGGACCTCCTAGAACTGCACAGGACAAACCTTCTCCCGGTTGCTATACCACAGAAGCCTCTACTGACATCACCATTACCGATCCCCCCTCCTTTTTATTCTGCACAATAGTCCGAAGAGAATCGTAAATGGCGTTAAAATATTATACAAACTTATCACTACAGTAGCTCTATCTAGAATATTGAGCAGTTTTCTCCCAGACAACGCCGAGTATTTAAAAAATCAAGGAGGCTTCTGGAGCACTAATGAAATCACTCTAACGGATCCCCCCCGCTTTTCATCTGCAAAATAGTCCAAAGAGAAACGTAGATGCTGTTATTCAGCATTCCCCTGTTATTCAGCATTCCCCAGGCAGTAAGCAATAAACTTACTCCTCCCCAAAGAGGGGAGGCAAAGCCTGGGAGTGTGGACCTCCTAGAACTGCACATGACAAACCCATAGATCAGCGGAATGAAGCCCCGAAGGCCAAGACGATACCAGTTTATGGGGTGCAGTATCCATCGGAACAGATACTACACCTTTATCTTAGCCAAAAGAAGTGAATTAATGTAATTTTCGGTTAAAAAAAATGGCGTATAAAAGCTATGTTAAATTAGAGAAAAACGGCCTGGGGGAGTCTAAAATTATTTGTTGATATTCAAAACTCATCTAATAATTTGTTAAATAGTATTATACAATGTTTGTTGAAAGAAAATCATAGTTATTATTACTTGTTAATTTATTAATGTAATTTGAACAGTGTCTAGTGGATAGACAGCTGTACTGTCGTAGATTCGTTATGAATACTGATAGAAATACTTCTAAAAATTTGAATTTCGATGCTTCTATGCTTCTAGGCTTCTAGGCTTTTTGGCTTAAATTGGTTATGGCCCGTTTGAGTTTAAGCGATAGGCCTAGGTTAGCTGGGTACTGGAAGTTTAATACCTCCTTACTGGAGATACCCGACTTCCGGGACAAGCTAACGTTACTACTTCAGCGGGCTTTAGTGGGGGCGGTTATCGGGAGTAGTTGGTGGGTTAAAACTAAGGTTCATGTTAGACGCTTTTGTGTCCGCTATAGCCAGCGCCTCGCTCAAGATAGGGCTAGGACACAGAAGCGTGTAGATGATAAGATGACCCGAGCGGTGGCTGGGGGGATCCCCTAGAGATAGCCTTAATTAAGGGGGACCTCAATCGCTTGGCTAGCGAGCGATATGAAGGTCAAGTAGTTCGAGCTAGGTTAAAGAAAGTCTCTAACGGAGCTGTGAATGTTGACGCTGTTGAGCGTAAGGCTGCTTTACGTCGTGGCTCGGATGGGTACATTCGGAAGGTGAATAACCTGGAAGGACATACCCTGGTATCTACTCGTGAGATTTGCGAGGGGTTCCGCGAGCATTTGGAGGATCGCTTCACCCAACTACCCAGACTCCGCGGCCAGGAGTTTGACAGCTATTTGGCTGACTCGCCCCGCCTAGAGGCTGCCCGAGCAGCTGGCTGTGATGGGGACGTTACAGAGGGTGAGATCATTACTGCGTTGAAGCAGGTCGGCTACAACAAATCTCCAGGACTCGATGGTCTGCCATACAAAGTTTACTTGAGGCTGTCGCCCATGTTTGTTCCTCTTCTGAAAGATGTGTTTAACCACTGGTTTGCTCAGGGCTCGATCCCTGGGCAGGTTACCAAAGGAGTGGTCACATTGTTGAAGAAGGGGGGCCAACCTGCTGGGGGGAATTTAGATGATTACAGGCCCATAACTCTGCTAAACACAGAGTTAAAGATTTTGGCCCGTGTTCTTGCGAATCGTTTGCAGGTTGTTATCGCTGACTTGATCGAGCCTGAGCAGAACTATGCTGTGAAGGGGAGGTCAATTCAAAACAATTTGCATCTGGTTCGCACGATCCTAGAGGATATAGAAGACGACACTGAAGCCGCGCTGATCAATTTAGATCAGTCCAAGGCTTTCGATAGGGTCGACCATGGTTTCTTGGAATCTGTTCTAGAGGCTGCCGGTTTTAATCCGGACTTCCGCAAGTGGGTCTCGATTCTGTACCGTCTGCCGACGGTAGCGGTGCAAGTAAACGGTAGGCTTTCAGAGTCGTTCGTGATTTCTCGTTCGGTACGTCAGGGTTGTCCGCTGTCGCCCCTGCTTTATGTCCTGGCGTTGGAGCCTTTCCTTCGAAAATTAAGGGACGGGGCGGCAACACCAGTCCTGCGCGGAATCGCTATCCCTCCTCACTATGCGCGAGTCAGGGTTTCCGCGTATGCCGATGATGTCACCGTTTTTGTGTCCAGCCGTGAAGACATAGAAGCGGTGATTAAGGCGCTCGCTCGGTACGAAGAAGTGACAGGGGCCATTGTCCAACGGCCTGCGGTTGGCTGCCTGGAGCGGAGAGACCGCACATCCAGGTGACTTCAGCTGGACCGATGGCCCGGTTCGGATCCTTGGCGTTTGGTTCGGACCGGGTCTCCAGCTGGAGAAGAATTGGTCGGAAGTACAGGCAAAGGTCGAATCGTCTGTGAGGGCTTGGATTCGAAGGAAACTTTCCCTGAAGGGGAGAGCGGAGGCGTGCGCCACTTACGTCTTTCCTCTCATCCTTTACCGACTGTCTGTACTCCCGCTGCCTGCGGACCGCCTTCTTGCTTTCACGCGCTTGCTATTTTCACTTCTGTGGAAGGGGCGGAAAGCATACGTCCGCAGACAGGTCTGTACGCAACGTCCGTGTGATGGAGGCTTGGGGATGCCTGACTTGGCAAGTCATAGACATGCTGAGAGACTGGCTTTCCTGAGTCGTACTTTGACGGAAGACGCTCCGTGGGTCCCTGCGGTTGAGGACGCCTTTCCCAACCTCATACCCGACCACTCGGTCGAAGGTCGACATAGGCCGAGAGGAGAGTCGCTGTTCGTCACCGAATGCCGAGCCGCGCTTAAGGCGTTGCCGGGATCCAGTGACCTTGCCCGGTCTAGGAAGAGACTGTATCGGGATCTAGTGGAGGGGTCCGCTTCGGATCCACTTGGGAGACGGCTTGGATTGTCGACGGAGGAGGCTCGCTCCCACTGGAGTTGGGCGCCAGGTTTGACAGATTACTCAGGGATGGCATAAGGGACGTCCCCTTGTGCCCGCGCTGTGAGGACAATGAGGAAGAAACGGCCGAGCACACCTTCTTCACTTGCAGAAAATTACGTCTTCTCTGGGAGTATGTCAGAGAGGTAACGGCTTGCATCGACGCCGAGCAGCCGCTGGTCCTGGATGTAGCATTCGTCATCAACAACGTAGCGCCGCCGTGGTCTAGAAAGAAGCGAATGGTGTTTCTTGTGATCCTGGCCGTAGCTAGGTTAGTGACGTGGGTTACACGTCTAGATGAGGTTCATGGGGTTGGGTCTGTTTCGGATCGTGATCTGGTTGTTTACTTTAAGCATCAGCTTAAAGTGAAAATCAGATGCGATTGGAAACGATACATCGCATGGATTTCAATAGAAGATGGGTGCGCAACACTAGTTTGTGCATCCGACGAGGAGCCAAGTTTGAATACGTTTTTCCTCCTTAGCATGGAGCAGGCGGTACTGGGTCCTACGGAACCCAGCCCAATGTAAATTCAAAGTGTTAGCCTAGTTGAATCTTAGCTAAATGATGTCCTGTCCTGATTTTGTTTTTGCCGGCACTAGAGAGCTTCCAAAGATGCCCACTCCACATATTTATTTTGTCCCCGGCTGATGAAACCCTTGGCAATATTATCTTGGAAGACGCCATCCATTCCCGTACCCAGATCCCGATTAATTTATTTTCAGAACGCCCCACTTAATTCCCACTCCCATTTAGGGGTCGACCTGCTTGTTTTCGGCCTCGAGCCAGAAAACAGTGGGCGGTCCAGACTTAGCAAGAGGGTAGGGAGGGCCCTACTAACCACCCCTTATCATTTTATTTGGTTCTTTATTTTCTTTCCTTTTGGGCGTTATTTCATGTTATTCATGTTTCATTTTGGGGATATTTTAAGTAGGGTTAAGCCATAGAGTGACTGTGAATTTTTTAGTGCAAATGTCTAGCTTATAGTAGATTAGGTTTTTTCATTGTGCTTTTTTGTTTTTTGAAAAATAAAAAATGTCATTGTCTTTGTTTTTGCTAATGTGAAATAAAAAATGTTTTAAAAATGTGTTATAAATGTCACAATGACCCCCGACCCCCCTTTTTCCCCCTTACACAGCGGGCTTTTATGCCTACGGGTTAATACATCTGGCAGATGTAATTTTAACTCTAAGAGTTAATGTTTTGCGAGATGTATTTCTCTAAATACATTCTAGGCCTTTTGGCTAAGATGAAAGTGTAGTATCTGTTCTCGGCATTTTTGCCTTGAGATCAAGTGTATTATCTAGTCCTATCCGATAGGTGTCGGTTTTACACTGTCGAATCAAAAATCAGATTATAATATTATTTTTTAATCCCTTTTCCTTTGGGGCATTTCTTCTCCCCTAAAGTACAGGCTGATACGCTCCCAACGTCGGGATCTATCTCACCGACGAGTACTCATACTCCGCCCCCTCCCCCAAATTTCACCTGAGGCGTTCACACTGGCGAATGCCGACACTCCACCTCCCCAAGTTTCGCCTGAGGCGCCCCACCAGCGAATACCGATACTCCCCCTCCCCCAAATTTCGCCTAAGGCGACCCACCGGCGAATACCGATACTCCCCCTCCCCCAAATTTCGCCTGAGGCGCTCACACAGGTGAATACCGACACTCCCCCTCCCCCAAATTTGGCCTGAGGCGCCAACACCCCTCCTCCCCAAATTTTGCCTGAGGCGCCCCACCGGCGAATACCGATACTCCCCCATCCACAGATTTGGCCTGAGGCGCTCATACCGGCGAATGCCGACATTCCCCCTCCCCAGATTTGGCCTGAGGCGCCCCACCGCCGAATGCCGACACTCCTCCTCCCTAAATTTCGCCTCAGGCGCTCATACCGGCGAATGCCGACACCCCCCTTCCCCAGATTTGGCCTGAGGCGCTCATACCGAAGAATGCCGACATTCCCCCTCCCCAGATTTGGCCTGAGGCGCTCATACCAACGAAGGCCGACATTCCCCTCCCCAGATTTAGCCTGAGGCGCCCCACTGCCGAATGCCGACACTCCTCCTCCCCAAATTTCGCCTGAGGCGCTCATATCGGCGAATGCCGACATTCCCCCTCCCCAGATTTAGCCTGAGGCGCTCATATCGGCGAATGCCGACATTCCCCCTCCCCAGATTTAGCCTGAGGCGCCCCACCGCCGAATGCTGACACTCCTCCTCCCCAAATTTCGCCTGAGGCACTCATACCGGCGAATGCCGACATTCCCCATCCCCAGATTTGGCCTGAGGCGCCCCAACGCCGAATGCCGACACTCCTCCTCTCCAAATTTCGCCTGAGGTGCTCATACCGGCGAATGCCGACACTCCCCTCACCAGATTTGGCCTGGGGCGCTCATACCGGAGAATGCCGACATTCCCCCTCCCCAGATTTGGCCTGAAGCGCTCATACCAACGAATGCCGACATTCCCCATCCCCAGATTTGGCCTGAGGCACTCATACCGGCGAATGCCGACATTCCCCATCCCCAGATTTGGCCTGAGGCGCCCCAACGCCGAATGCCGACACTCCTCCTCTCCAAATGACACCTGAGGTGCTCATACCGGCGAATGCCGACACTCCCCTCACCAGATTTGGCCTGGGGCGCTCATACCAGAGAATGCCGACATTCCCCCTCCCCAGATTTGGCCTGAAGCGCTCATACCAACGAATGCCGACATTCCCCATCCCCAGATTTGGCCTGAGGCACTCATACCTGCGAATGCCGACATTCCCCATCCCCAGATTTGGCCTGAGGCGCCCCAACGCAGAATGCCGACACTCCTCCTCTCCAAATTTCACCTGAGGTGCTCATACCGGCGAATGCCGACACTCCCCTCACCAGATTTGGCCTGAGGCGCTCATACCGGCGAATGCCGACATTCCCCCTCCCCAGATTTGGCCTGAGGCACCTCACCGCCGAATGCCGACATTCCCCCTCCCCAGATTTGGCCTGAGGCGACCCACCGATGAATGCCGACACTCCCCCATCCCCAAATTTCGCCTTAGGCGCTCATACCGCCGAATGCCGACACTCCCCCTCCCCCAAATTTCGCCTGAGGCGCCCCACCGGCGTATGTCAAACCACCCCCCCTTCCAGAATTTCGCCTGAGTAGCCCCACCGGCGAATACCGATACTCCCCCAAATTTGGCCTGAGGCGCTCACACCGGCGAATGTCGACACTCCCCCTCCCCAAATTTGTCCTGAGGCGCTCATACCGGCGAATTCCGACACTCCCCCTCCCCCAAATTTGGCCTGAGGAGCCCTGCCGCCAAATACCGACACTCCCCCATCCCCAGATTTGGCCTGAGGCGCTCATACCGGCGAATGCCGACATTTCCTCTCCCCAGATTTGGCCTGAAGCGCCCCACCGATGAATGCCGACACTCCCTCTCCCCAGATTTGGCCTGTGGCGCTCACATCGGTGAATGCCGACATTCCCCCCCCCCCATTTGGCCTGAAAAGAGGAGGTAATGCCTGGAAGTATTATATCAGGATAACAGAACGGCCATAGTGAGGAAGGGAGGGGGGGAGGAATATTAGCATCTATTAATAATTAAGAAAGAAAGGTAGAAAGGGTGGGAGTGAGAGGGAAAGAAGAAAGAAAGGAAAAAAATGGTTGTAGTGTGAGTGAATTTCCTCCCGCCACTCCCTTACTCTGACGTCATATCTAGTTTATCGTGACTTTGGATTATTTTTCTTCTCAAATTAGTATAAATAACGTTGAAAAATGGAGTTAAAAGCCACCCCCCATTGGAGAAAAGTGCTCAGTCGACCCCAGAAGAGTCAATTTTTTTTTCCGGTTCCGAGATATTACATGCGCCTTGGCTGGCCGGTCGGAATGATGTCACCCGTGTGACTGTTTGTTGGGTACTTTCGGAGGAGAAGCTTTACATACATACATACATACAGACATACATACAGACAGGTGGGATTTATATAATAGACTAGCAGGGCTACCCGGCGTTGCTCGGGTTATATAATAGAAGAAAAATCGCGTGTGTAACATCTTTATATTCAAACTTCTATTTCTCTCCCTTTCTCTATAGCCGTCTCTTTATCTTTCTACTTTCTCATTTTGCCTTTTGCGAAAGCTGTTTCTTCCCCACCATTCCACTTACGTTGGCCAGGGCAAAAGTATGACATATTTCTATAAAAAGTACCACCTCTGTCTGCGCCTTCTATATAGGTACATAATATATAAGTACATATCGCCACTCTGGTGTGAATGCTAAATCCGTATCTATTGTCGCCCAGGTGCGCATGCTATCTACGTACTTATCGCCATCCCTGTTCACATGCTATATACATACCTATTACAGCCCCCGTGCACATACTATATACGTACCCATTGGCGTTGTACGGGGATCACTTCTCCAGTCGCCCTCCTTCAACAGTTGCCAGGAGCAAAAGATGTCACGTACATGGTTGCCAATTCACCCTGGCTACACTATCTCCGGCCTCCCCTAAACTTTGCACTACCTCTCCATTCCCTGGAGTAAAAATGTAACATTTCTATTAAAAGTACCATATTTGTCTTCATTATTAATGTTAATAAGGGTGTTTGTTTATTTACTTCTTCATGTCCGTGTATGTTAGATAAAATAACCTAGGTCGATCAGGCCCATCTGACAGCAGTTTTTGTTAATGATAATAATGGTGTCTATTTACTTCTTTCATGTTTGTGTATGTTAGATGAAATAACCTAGGTTGATGACCGATTAAATATTTTATATGAATATAATAAATGCTATCAATGGGGAAGAATAATTTTTTCTTTTAAATTCACCGATCGAGACGTTATTTTATATGAATATAAATAATAGTGCTAACAATGGGGACCCTTCCTATACCATTCTACTCAGACTCCGTAATATACCATTAGGGTTGAACTCCAGGCCTTGACTCTTTCCTGAACATCAGGCTCTGACTCCTACCCGAACAATTAGGACCTGACTACTTCCTGAAGAGCTGGCTCCGACTCCTTAAACCTCAGGGTGACTCTTTCATATACTGCAAGCTCTGAATCTTTTCCCGAACCTCCAGCTTTGACTGTTTCACTGTTTCACTGCTCCCCGAACATCAGTTTTTTTTTTAATCCTGTGCTATGGTGTGTATAATAAACACACCTGCTCTATCTAGGATATTGAACTCTATTGTCGGAATTTTCGTGGCGTTAACGAAAAACCGCTCTAAACAAAGGTTATGTTATCTAGGACAATTATCATAAAAAAAAATTATAACAAGAGATAAGGAATGGAATAATACAAGATGTTCG
Organism: Sepiola atlantica; assembly: GCA_963556195.1. Classification (NCBI taxonomy): domain Eukaryota; kingdom Metazoa; phylum Mollusca; class Cephalopoda; order Sepiida; family Sepiolidae; genus Sepiola; species Sepiola atlantica. The sequence continues at coordinate 50,414,371 of OY744524.1, forward strand.
TAAACGTTAAAATAAAGTTTTATTTACAAAAAAAGGTAACCTGGACTGCTTTTTTTTCCAAAGCTGGAATAAATAAATTATTCCTGGATAACATACAAAAAAATAAAAATAAAAAAAATACACATCAGTACTTCTGAACATTAAAGTTAGATACAACAAGAATTGACACAATCAAGATAAGGAGTAAATCCTTTTAAAACATGAACTTACTATAAAGTCCGTATTCTTACAAATCAATCAAAAGTCTCTTTTTTTCTTTACACCAAAGTTACAATCAAAAGAAATAAAATTAACAAACCGTGCTGAAGGCCGAACATAATTTCCACGATAAAAACAACTCTATTTTTATTTTATCAAACGTCCGTCAGAAAGTTCTTTTTTTTCTTCTTTTTCTTCAATAACTTTCTTTTAGCAAGTCCAACGTAATATACACGTCACAAGAACAGTACCCATTTCAAATAAACATAATACTTGCTATTTCTCGTTTGTCCTCAATGGCAATCACGCGCGAATGTACGGATCCAACTGGCACAGTTGTATATCTCAAATCGATCGGTGTTGCAAAGACGATCAATCTCTATGATTCTTAATCTCTGATTAGAATCTTCTCGACAGCAAAGTATTTCAATTCTCGGGAGCTAAGCTCTTCAACATAGGCAACTTCGTTCCCGTAGCTATCTCGTTCAACTTCTTCATTCCAAGTCTCTGACTTGAACCTTCCTCCCAAGGTTAACATTCTCGACCGAGGGGAAAATATTTCATACACAACAGGCAACTCTGCCAAGAGATATCATATCTCTTAAATTTCTTCAAGTAGAAATTCTTCTCAAATTTAACGTCCCCCATGTGGACGGAGAAACAGTTCGCAGGTCTTGATTTCCCAACGTTCAAATCTGTTCTAACTAAATTTCGCGCCGATATCTCCAGACACAACAATGCATAACTAAACATAATACTCGCTATTTTCCTCGTTTGTCCTCAATGGCAATCACGCGCGAATGTACGGATCCAACTGGCACAGTTGTATCTCTCAAATCGATCTGTGTTGCAAAGACGATCAGTCTCTATGATTCTTAATCTCTGATTAGAATCTTCTCGACAGCAAAGTATTTCAATTCTCGGGAGCTAAGCTCTTCAACATAGGCAACTTCGTTCCCGGAGCTATCTCATTCAACTTCTTCATTCCAAGTCTCTGACTTGAACCTTCCTCCCAAGGATAACATTCTCGACCGAGGGGAAAATATTTCATACACAACAGGCAACTCTGCCAAGAGATATCATATCTCTTAAATTTCTTCAAGTAGAAATTCTTCACAAATTTAACGTCCCCCACGTGGACGGAGAAACAGGTTTAACATGTGTCGGCCTCGGCGTCCAACTCTGTTCATACAAAAAAGGCAATTCTTGCCCGGAGATAATTTTATCTCCTGAATTTCCTCAAGTAGAAATTCTTCACAAATTTAACGTCCCCCACGTGGACGGAGAAACAGGTTTAACATGTGTCGGCCTCGGCGTCCAACTCTGTTCTAACTAAATTTCGCGCCGATATTTCCAGACACAACAATGCATCATTGCTAAAGATAGAAATCACGTGACACACCATGGCCTTCCCGGCATAACACCCACGCAATATCCATATGACCTTCGACCTGCACGTAGGGCCCCCCTGACCCTTCAACAAAGGGAAGTAACCGTTGACTTACTTAGAAAAACATCTAGAAATTTCCACACTCTCCCGACAAAGAAAAAAAATGTACAATGTTTATACATGTCTCATGTACACATCAATACCACAAATAATCATCATCCCGTTCACTCACCTTCTTGCGAGTTCGAATGGGTCCAGAATTGGAAGTCGAGGCATGATCTCCACCAGCAACATCCGGCTGGACCACATCAGGAACCTCGGAACCACAAGGCTCTTCAGGAACCTCCGAGGTTTGATGGGAATGAGTAACCGACAACTCCATCGGAAAAAGGTGTCTCAAAGAATGTTCCTGAGAGGAACCATCTGCCTTCTTAATCAGGGCAGATCTAATATGAGAATCATCACCTGGAGTCAAACCTATCACTCTACCCAAGGACCAATATGGGCGAGCTTTGGCTGGGTTCTTAACAAGAACCACATCGCCTATCGCGATGACATCACCAAAATCAGATTGGTACAGATCACCACTCAGTTCTCTCAAGCCGAGCAGGTATTCTTCATACCATAAAACCTTAAATCTCTGTAAGAGAAGATCCCAGAACATCTATAAGTTAGAGGACGTGAGTTAATAGCATTCTGTATATCAGACAACACAGAAAGAAGTTCAAAATAACCCAACTTCTGCCGACTCACTAACTTATAAAGACAAACCTTCACCGTCTTAACAAGACGCTCCCAAACACTGCCGAACCAAGCAGAATATAAAGGTATCGTCTGGTGCTTGATGTCAAAGGTACTAAACTTCTCTTCGAACTCGTCAGACACAAGCACTTGCTTAATCAAACCGCATCCAGCAACGAATGATTTAGCATTGTCTGAGTATATATGGGAAGGCACCCCATAAATGTTAAAAAATCTCACCAATGATAATATCACTGAGTGAGTAGACATGTCACTCACTAACTCCAAATGAACCGCCCTCACATTGAAGCACGTAAAAAGCAATATATACATTTTTTGCAGTCCCCTTTCATCTTCAACCCACAAGTGACCAGTAAAGTCTATCCCGGTATGGTTGAAGGGCTTCACAAAATTAACTCTGTGCTTAGGTAAATTGGTTACCTTGGGGTATTTGAAAGATACGGCATTGTATCTTTTACACAGAGCACAGGCAGAGATAACCGACTTCACTGCCTGCCTGGATTTATGTATCCAGAAACCTGACAAACGGAGTTTGCTGAGGGTAGCTGCAATACCCAAATGCTTACATTTGAGATGACAGTCCATAACAATCAAATCAGTTATATGACTGGCTCGAGGTAACAAAATTGGATGTAAAATTTCCGGAGGGTAAAGGCTGGATTTACCAATCCTTCCCCCAGACCTTATCAAACTTTTATCATCCAGGTAAAGATCCAACTTCGCCACCAACGGAGGAATCTCACGGTTGGAGGGGTTCAACAAAAAGGACTTCTCCCTGGGAAGAAGCAAAGACTGCTCCAACCTAATCAAATAAATTTTGGCCACTTGGCCTGGTTCTTTCATGGATTTCCGCAACTTCAATACAAACTTAAACACGTAGGACAAAACTCTCATGAGTTTTCCCAAAGAAGAAAATCTCTTAAAATCCACTACCGGTGACAATTCCTGAATCACAGGAGCCACAGAGATGGCATTAGTCAGCACTAACCTCTGACTGTCAGAACTCAAACAGTTCAAATCATGCACTGGCCAATTAAAATTCTCACCGACCAGCCACTGCGGCCCGGACAACCAAAAGGGCAATAGAGATTTGAATTTCGCCAAAGAAATACCCCTGGTGATCAGGTCGGCAGGGTTGTCAGAAGTGTTCACATACCTGAACATCACTTCCAAACCCTGTTCACACAATTTATCCACTCCCACTCGAATATCTTTTAACCTATTTCGGACAAATATACTCTTTGTCACAACTGTCTCGAACAGAATCCAGGACAACACGACTTGTGCGTCCACCGCAACCACCATTTTCTTGACCACATCCTTTTGAAACACCTTCAAAAGATTAGGGATACATTTCATCGCCAAAAAGACGGACAACAACTCAAGTGACGGCAAAGTTCTCTTTGCCAAAGGAGCCACCTTAGCCTTGGAAAATATTAATTTAGCAGCCCCATACTGGAAAATGTAAGCCGCAAAGCCAAAGGCTTGTTGTGAAGCATCACAAAAGATTATTAACGTGGCAGGCGCAGAGGAATCAACAGCACATCTGGGGATCCTCACACTATGCAGATTCATCAACTCAGGAAACAACTTGTTCCAAGTGAGCTGCAAACTCTCCGGTATCTTCTGATCCCATGACACCTGAGTTTTCCATATCTCACTGAGTATTACCCTTCCCTTGATAGTCACAGGCAAAACAAGCCCCAAAGGGTCGAATATGGAAGAGTTCTGCGATAGGATGCCCCTTTTTGTATCAGCCGGCACATCCAAGGAACCGACCGCCACATGCAAATTATCCTGCACAGGATCATACTCATAACCCAACACCCTTTCCAGAGGAGAATCATGGGTGACAAAACTTTTGTCAGCTCTCATTCGAGTGGTCAAAACATCACTATTGGAATTACAGGACCTTAATGAAAAATTACCATCCTGCATGATACTCATTGCATTCAGGTATAGGTCCAACAAAGTTTTCTGTGAATTGTGAGTTTTTATAAGATTATCCACATAAAAATTTTCCATAAGCATATCCCTACATAAACTATGAGGGTATTTTTCAACATGATGTCTAATGACGAAGTTGAGAATAAATGGGCTGGCCACAAACCCAAAAATCAATGCTTTGTAACGATAACATACCAGTTTATCATTCAATTTCACAAAAAAGCAAAACCGATTCTTATCTCTTTCGGTTTCCAACCGAATCATGAGAAAGGCCTTACGGACGTCAGCCAACAGGACATAACGGTCCATACGAAACTTCAACAATAACTCTAGCATATCTGTGAAAAGGTTAATTCCCAGATAGACACAATCATTTAGAGAGGGATGTCCACCTGTTCGCAACGAACAGTTGAACACCGGTCTTATCTTTGTGGTACTCTGACCATTAGCCTTAATAACCGGACGGTGAGGAATCCAAGTATAATGAGTGAAATCCTCTGGATTCACTTCCACTCTCTCAATAATGTCCTCCCTTTCCTGCTCTAAGAAAACCTGGCAGTAGTCCTCATATAGACCCTGCCTCGTCAAACGAGTGACAACCTTATCAAGCACGTTCAACGACACTTGATGGTTGGAAAGAACAGAAGGCAACTTTCCCTCGTCCCATGGCAAACTAACATAGTAGCAACCGTCTCGGTACGAGATCGAATTGCGAAAGGCATCAATTTTATTCTTGTCATAATCACTTACAGAGTTCTCAGTAACTCCTAGTGTTTCCAAACTAAAGAGCTTGTCCACGGCTCTTTCCACAGAAGAATCAACAAAACTATCGAAAGGGTCGAAATATTGAGACTTCGGCTCAAGCACAAAATAAACATGTGTCATAAGACACCGTGAGTGTTCGGACACAACTTGGCTGTAATTCGCACCAACAACGGAGGTATCCGTTTTCTTCATAACAGGACTCACAAAATTGGACATATCTCCAAAAGGCACAATTCCTTGAGGAAACTCAAAAACAGACCCATTCATGAAGGGAGACAACTTCATGGGTCCCAAATACATCAGTAGGTCAACACCTACCAAACCATGTACAGTAATACAATCATTTTCAACATTTGAAAAGTCGGCAGCCAATTTCCTCCCACCCGCAATAATACTCTCAATAGCAGTAGACAGCCCCCTGACGTGAAACTGAAGGTCCAAGCCTTCGTCCACCAAAAAGGGTATAACACACTCAGAGTTCGGTACTTTGACCCGCAACTCGAGTTCATTTAGGCTCCTTCTGGCCATTCCGAGAAAAGTTTTAATAAAGAAGTCTTTTCTCTTTACAGGCATAGAGCGGCAATTCAAAAGGTCCAGAACTACATCAGACAAATAGGAGCGCTGGCTCCCTGAATCCAACAGACAATTGAAAGATTCCACAACTCCATTATTGACCACGTCAATTTTAATTATAGGCAGGAGAAGATTCACTTCTCCCACCTGGAGACAGGGGTTAGTATCCAGCCGAGACTTGTCAAAGTCAGGGCATAACACACCTGCATGTTCGCAACTTTTACATTTCCAACAGGGGCGGAGACGACCACTTTTACCGGGGCACGCCTCGGCGTTATGGAACGGGCTAGTACAACGGGTGCACAACTTAGCCAATTGGCATCGTTGTAACCGATCCCTTAGAGAGGGATACTTCCCGCAATAGTAAGCAATATGGCAGTCACTACTGCAAAGGAAGCACTTATGTCGACTGGGTTTAGTTTTTACAAAAAAGTTCTCCAAAGTGGAGGGCTTCTTAACAGCACTAGCGGGCCTGAATCTAAAGGAACCAGACGAACGCGGTTTGGCGACGGGCTTTACCGTTTTAACCATCCTGGGTTTGACGATGTCCAACGTGCGCAACACCTCAGAATAATTATCAAAGATATCTCCCAGAGATGGGTAATTACAATTGACGGTATGAATCAGTTCCCGTCTCACAGAAAGAGGAAGTTTTTCAAAAATAATGCCACTTAGCAACAGATTGCCGGGGGCCTCCTCCTCTAGAAAATCCATACCAAAGGAGTTTTTCAGCTCGTATATTTGAGCTTTCACCTTAGTTAGAAAGCTCTTCACCGAGTTAGTATCTGAATCCCCAAGAGGCTTAGCACTATGGAGATCTTTAAAAATAGAGTTTACAATAAACTTTTTATCTAAAAATTCTCTATCTAGGATCTCCATCGCTGCCTCAAAGTTGGCATCCGAAATGCTGACTGATTTGCTATTCTCTTTTACTGGATAACATTAAAAGCAGTGTTTAATTATTGATAACATTAAAGGGAAAATGCCAATGTTACCTTACAGTAAAGAATTTACTTTTTTATGTTAACCTTCCACTAACCTTGCTCAGCAACAAATGTCTTAGCTGGGTTATTTAACATATATATATATTAATTTTTTTTCATATGTTAGAACAATGATGACCGACGACACTCTTTCCCACACTTCTGATGGTCTTGTGTCTAATTTGTGTTATGAGTAAATGTGGTATTGTGGTGACTAACATTCTAGTTATAGTAGGATATACATTTTTATTACTTTAGAACACTTTTGAAAGCCTTGTTTTGAATGTAATTTTTTCATATTTTCTGCAAGTAAATAATTCAAAGTTTAGTATTTGTTCAGATGGATGCTACAACCCTTAATTGGTAACTGAAGTCGGTACCAGTCTAAGTGTTTGGTTAACGTCCGTAAAAAGTAAAAAGAATGAAAGTTTACAACTTGTTCAATAAAGCAAAAAGCAAATATAAGGTTATGAGTAAATGTGGTATTGTGGTGACTGATCATTCTAGAATAGACCGAATTTACAGAAAGCTGCTGTATTTAGGGTAAAGAACACCGACAGATTAAGCAGGTACAACTTAGCAAGTGTTACACTGTTCTATCTAACATATTGAACAGTTGCTGATTTAGTATATATCCATTAGTAAATTACACACATGCTATCTCTATGATATTGTGCACTGTTAGATTCACCATAAGACATACTAAGAGTCACACTATATTATAACACATACTTGCTCCATCTAGAGTATTAAGTACATCCGAATGCAGCATTTACTATGTTTTGAGTGTCCTACTGCATTATTGCACACATCTGTTGCATCTAGGGAACTGATCAGTGTTTTCTACAAAATATAACATTTAGAAAGTGTCCTAGTGCAGTAATAATTTATTGCTCCTGAGTTTGTTTCAGATTATAAACCTAGGCATGAACAACAAAACAATAGTCAAAAAATGTGCTTAACATATTTATGAAAAATGATTAGTTTATTGCTCAATATATTGGAACACATTTATTTTAAGTTTGTTCACCACTTTCAAGCAAGAATATAATGAAAAAAACAAAAACAATTTTATATTTAAATGGGTGATTTTTATTTTAATGTGTCTTTTGAGAATGTGTAATTGTGTCAAAAGATAAAAACACAAATTTAAAAAAGGAACTGCAGCACTTAATGATATCAATCACAGAAACACATTGTTCAACTGTGATGTTTTAGTAATAAAACGTTTTTTTAACCGTCCTCATTTTGATTATTTGTAATAAGATTTTTGCTATAGTCTATATAAAAGAATATAAAAATAAATTTCAAGCTACATTGTCATCATCGAAATCTCCAGGCTGATTGTGTGGTTAATGAAACTAAGTAGGCAAATTCACTTAAATGAAAGATGTAATTGGGAAAAACAACCAAATTGTCTGAAATGGAAGATGAAATTAGAAAATATATTATTCAATTGAATGAGTACAGTAATCAAAATGATGTGGCTAAAAATGTACATCATTAATAATCACTTTTTAAAACTCAAAATATGAAAGTACTGAAATGTTTGTGTTAAGTTCTTATTAGTGACTTGTTATCATCAAGACTCCACCCCAAAGAATGTTCTTTCTTTTATGATTTTGAGGAATAGGTAATTAAAAACATGAGAGCTATGACGTAGTTATTATTGCAAGAACAGAGTCCTTCGTTTGTGATGATCAGTGATCTTTTTTTTTTTTTACTAATCATACATCAAACTAAAGTCATGTATTAAAAAGAAATTGTTCATAACGATTACACACAAAAAAAATAACTGAAGCAGTGAGTCCTGTGTTTATAAGAATAAATGGTGTCTATTAATCCATGCTTATACATGGATTAATAGACACCATTTATTCTTATAAACACGTCTGAATTTCTCTTAATTCAAATTGTGGTAAAGTCGGACTCTGATAATCAAATCTGAAGGAAAGAAAGCATCAAATATATAGAACATAAAGGAATCTATTTAAAAGGTGTTCTGAATTGTGAATAGAAAAGGATAAAATGCAGTTTGTTTAAAAATAGATAGTTTTGTAGTAAAAGATATAAAATTACAAAGAACAAATGCTGTACTCTATTGAAAAAGGCTGCTTCAATTGAGATTTTCTGGTACTGGGGGGTCTCAGGCTGTTAAGCAATTCCAAACTGAAACAGAACTAAGATATTGTTTAGTAGTAAAATAGCTTGGCCTTTTGGCTAAGATCAAAGTGTAGTATCTATTCCGATGGATACTGCACCCCATACTGGTATTGTCTGGATCTTCGGGTCTGGATTTACGCCGGTCAATGGGGCTGTCCTGTGCAGTTCTGGGAAGTGGCGCTCCCAGGCTTTGCCTCCCCTCTTTGGGGAGGATTGAGTTTAGTGCTTAATGTCTGAGGCACTCTGCCCAGGCAATTTTTTAGAAGCCCCTAGCACTCCTCCTCTGGAGTGCATTCCCACTTTCCGACCTTGTGTCACATTCTACTGTGTGGGACGTAGATAAATAGGGCCTTTTGGCTAAGATCAAAGTGTAGTATCTGTTCCGATGGGTGCTGCACTTCATGGATCGGTGTTGTCTTGGCCTTCGGGGCTTGGTTTCCGCCGGTCTGTGGGTCTGATCTGTCCTGTGCAGTTCTAGGAGGTCCACCCTCCCAGGCTTTACCTCCCCTCTTTGGGGAGGAGTAAGTTAATTGCTTACTGTCTGAGGCGCCCCTGCCGGGGAATGCCGACGGGGAATGCCGACGGGGCTGCCCAGGCAATTTTTAATGGCCAGAGTGCTCACCGCGCTGGCTTTTCAAATCCCACTTTCCGACCTTGTGTCACATATTCCTATTGTGGGTGGGGGTTAAATAACGCCTTTTGGCTAAGATCAAAGTGTAGTATCTGTTCCGATGGATACTGCACTTCATAGATCGGTATTGTCTTGGCCTTCGGGGCTTGGTTTCCGCCGGTCTGTGGGTCTGATCTGTCCTGTGCAGTTCTAGGAGGTCTACCCTCCCAGGCTTTACCTCCCCTCTTTGGGGAGGAGTAAGTTAATTGCTTACTGCCTGAGGCGCCCCTACCGGGGAATGCCGACGGGGCTGCCCAGGCAATTTTTAATGGCCAGAGTGCTCACCTTCTCGAGCGCTGGCTTTTCAAATCCCACTTTCCGACCTTGTGTCACATATTCCTATTGTGGGTAGGGGTTAAATAACGCCTTTTGGCTAAGATCAAAGTGTAGTATCTGTTCCGATGGATACTGCACCCCATAAACTGGTATCGTTTTGGCCTTCGGGGCTTGATTTACGCCGGTCTATGGGTCTGTCCTGTGCAGTTCTAGGAGGTCCACCTTCCCAGGCTTTGCCTCCCCTCTTTGGGGAGGAGTAAGTTTATTGCTTACTGCCTGAGGCGCCCCTACAGGGGAATGCCGACGGGGCTGCCCAGGCAATTTTTAAACCCCACTTTCCCAACCCGACTTGTGGGAGTAAGATAAAAACTGGCCTTTTGCCTAACTCCTGGAGAGAAGTAAATCAATACTCTAGTGTAAATTTGTGTTGACGTTTTCCTTTGTGTAACTTTCTAATAGGAGATGTATTTACTATTGCCTGTTGGGTGAGGTGCCTTACTATATTCACGAGGGAGTCTCAATGGGACTATACAGTCATTTAACTTCTCACCAAAGTGCCATTGTTTTCACTAAGTTTCAGTGCTAATAGTTTTCAAACATTTAGTTAGAAAGTGAAAATAATTATAAAAAAAAGAATGTGCACCAAAAGAGTAAACAAAAATATTTTCTCTGATAATGACTGTTTTCCCCTATCTGTCCGGCTGTCTCCCTTACTTCATCTGTGTGCATAATTTGGTTTATATCATGTAGCAGTATTTATATGGTGTTGCATAGTTAATAGAATAATACACATGCTGTTTATTGAATGTAACATCGACAAACTAATAGAATAAATAGCAAGCAAATAAAAATACTTGTTTGAAACAAAATAGTTGAAGAATACATTACCAGAGCCTCGTTAGCCAGGGTTATACAGAGTGAAACGGGCTATAAGAACTGGTGTAAAGTTACATCCATAACCTCCTAAGCATTTACACTGTTTTACCCTGTTACCACTTCCCAGAACGGGGACCAGAGGTTGGATTTTGGGAGGCATGTTTGGATGTTAAGCAACCAAAACCATGTTCTTTTAGTCAATTCTCAACTGTCATTCATTTGTAAGTTATTCTTAACTCTGGGGAAGTTGTCATTCATTTTTAAGTTATTCTCAACTCTGGAGAGGTGTCATTCATTTTTAAGTCATTCTCAACTCTGGTGGATGTGTCATTCATTTTCTAATTATTCTCAACTCAGGGGGAGGCATCATTCATTATTTAATTATTCTAAACTCTGGGGGAGTTGTCATTTTAGAATTGGTAATTTGTATAAACAAAATGTAGTTAAAATGAATTTAGAATTCTGAAAACTCTTGAGGAGTTTGAAATTGGTGACTTACTGAAAAAGAACATGGTGACAATGAATATTGGAATTTTTATTGTGTTCTACACAGTTCAGTTGTCAATTTTGTTTTGTTTATTCGTTGATTTTAGATTCTTACCGATTTAGACTTTAGGTCATGTTGGGAGTTAAAATGAATTTAGAATTCTGAAAACTTTTGGAGAGTTTGAAATTGGTGACTTACTGAAAAAGAACATGGTGGCAATGAATATTGAAATTTTTATTGTGTTCTACACAGTTCAGTTGTCAATTTTGTTTTGTTTATTCGTTGATTTTAGATTCTTACCGATTTAGACTTTAGGTCATGTTGGGAGTTAAAATGAATTTAGAATTCTGAAAACTCTTGGAGAGTTTGAAATTGGTGACTTACTGAAAAAGAACATGGTGGCAATGAATATTGGAATTTTTATTGTGTTCTACACAGTTCAGTTGTCAATTTTGTTTTGTTTATTCGTTGATTTTAGATTCTTACCGATTTAGACTTTAGGTCATGTTGGGAGTTAAAATGAATTTAGAATTCTGAAAACTCTTGGAGAGTTTGAAATTGGTGACTTATATCAGGATAACAGAACGGCCATAGTGAGGAAGGGAGGGGGGAAGGAATATTAGCGTCTATTAATAATTAAGAAAGAAAGGTAGATAGGGTGGGAGTGAGAGGGAAAGAAGAAAGAAAGGAAAAAATGGTTGTAGTGTGAGTGAATTTCCTCCCGCCACTCCCTTACTCTGACGTCATATCTAGTTTATCGTGACTTTGCATTATTTTTCTTCTCAAATTAGTATAAATAACGTTGAAAAATGGAGTTAAAAGCCACCCCCCATTGGAGAAAAGTGCTCAGTCGACTCCGGAAGAGTCAATTTTTTTTTCCGGTTCCGAGATATTACATGCGCCTGGGCTGGCCGGTCGGAATGATGTCACCCGTGTGACTGTTTGTTGGGTACTTTCGGAGGAGAAGCTTTACATACATACATACATACATACATACATACATACAGACAGACAGACAGGTGGGATTTATATAATAGATTATGTCAATACAAAATGTCGACGAACCGTAATCTCGACACCGAAGAGAAATATAAAAATGTTAGGAGTTTCGATAATGCAATATCAAATTGTCTTTTGTGTAGACATCATTTTTCTGTATTTTAAATCTTAAATGCTTTACTTTTTATATTTGTTTTAAAAAGTGAAAAACGTTTCATAGGGGTAATATAAAGTAGTATAAATGATTTTTTGAAAAAAAAAAAATTTATTGAAAAAATAAATGATGTTGCAAATTTGCAACAATTGACATAAAATGTTACATGTATAAAAAATACTACAATATATGCATCTAAATAATCATAATACACTAGAGAATCATAAAAGAATTTTTACTTACCATTATAATGACCAGATTTAAAAGTTTAGACTCTTGAATTAGGCAAATGACGCACCGATGTCACTCGCCCGTGACATCAAAGATAATGATTACCTATTTAGCGGGTGTGATGATGCAATACTAATACCTACTCACACTTGCCAACAGGCTCAGTGTAGATGTGAAACAAGTTGCAGGTTTACACATTTTCGTTGAATATGTAGCAGCTTACATGAATAAACTATTTTCTGTCGATCAACTGGAGTTTTGATTTGGCTTGGCGATCATTACAATGATCGTCTCTTCAACTGGTGTGCGTCTGTATGTAACGAGACTCACGCATGATCGCTGAAGCCAAATCATATGACCGACATGAACACAGCATTTCCAGCCTGTATCCAAAACAGACCAGATGTAAATTCTGTGTTGTTTACCGGGCCACCGGTAGATGAATCGAGGGACTCCAAGATTAAGATCATTTCATCTTGTCTAATGTATTATCTTTTGTTTTGTTCCCGTGTTACTCCTACATAAAATTATTATCAGTCTGTGCGTCGTTTGTTGGAATGCGTCAAGGGTTAATGGATATGTAATTTGATCTAAGAAGAGTTCAGATATTTCCAAATTACTTAAATTGAACTCGATCATAATTTCTGCATTCGTGGTTGAGTCATTTTCTCTTTTTTTTAATACTTTTCCTTTGGGCTTTCTCCCTCATTTGAGTGAGTTCCTTTTATTCTGCTTTTTCCTTGCTTGGTGTTTTTCATCGTAATCTCTCGTTTGCAAATCTGCAGCTGGTAAAGGTGCGGATAGTACTGGGACCTTGAGGAGGCTTATTGCAACGCAAATCCCGGAGATGACCAATGGCCGTTGTCAATGATAAGTGGCTGGGGAGACTTGTTGTCACTCAGACTTCAGGGGAGCACTACTGGTTATACACAGTGAGCAATCACTGATAACGACTTGTGTGAAAACTTCTAGTAAGTAAAATAATTATAATAAGGATAATGTAGAAGTAAAGAGATAACTGAAACTCCCTCAAATAGAAGCAGGAAGATATGGTGATATTTGAGCAAGAAGAAAGTGTTTCCGAAGAAATACTGTAACTAAAATTCCCTCAAATAGAAGCAGGAATATATGGTGATATTCTAGCAAGAAGAAAAAAAGAACTGAAGCTCTCTATCAAATTCAGATTTGATATCCTCTAGTTTTTTTTATTCTAGACTTCTGATTTTGGAGCATATCTTTAAACTTTGAAAAATGTCTTCTTTGCTTCGCCATTCAACTTCATTTATCTTTCATAGTCTTTAGCTCTTCTAAGAAATCTTTGACTTGCAACTTTAGCGATTCCAGCTCTAGAACCAGTTCACTCTCTTTAAATATTTTCTTATTTTTAACATTTTTTATATTTTATTTTAAATTTTTACTTTATAACTTATTTGAACTTATTTAACAAACATAACTTTCTCTCTCTCTCTCTCTCTCTCTCTCTCACTCTCTCTCTCTCTCTCTCTCTCTCTCTCACACACACATTCGTAAACAAACATTTTTTAAATAAACTTTTTAAACAAACTTTTTTTTAATAACACATTTGCGTGCGTGTTTTCGATACTTTTTTTTTGTTTTTTCATGTTTTTTTTCTCTTTGGCACAAATTTTTATATTTTTTATGTGTTTTTTTGTGTTTTTTTGTGTTTTTTATCTATTTTTTTTTGTTGTTTTTTCATGTTTCTGTTATTTTTTTTTAGTTAAAGGAAAAAATAATTATGCTCCGCAACTGTTTGCACTAATATTAATATCCATATAAAATAAAGTGTTCTAAAGTAATAAAAAATGTCTATTCTACTGTTAACTAGAATGATCACAGTCACCACAATATCACATTTACTCATAACCATATATTTGTTTTTGCTTTATTGAACAGGTTGTAAACTTTCAGTCTTTTTGGTTTTTACAGACGTTAACCAAACACTTAATTGTTAACTAAAGTCGGTACCAGTCTAAGAACAAATACTAAACTTTGAATTATTTACTTGCAGAAAATATGAAAAAATTACATTCAAAACAAATTAGACACAAGGTCTTCAAAAGTGTTCTAAAGTAATAAAAATGTCTATCCCACTATTAATCAGTCACCACAATACCACATTTACTCATAACACAAATTAGGCACAAGTCCATCAAAAGTGTGGGGAATGGGTGTCGTCGGTCATCATTGTTCTAACGTATGAAAAAAATTTAATATATATGTTAAATAACCCAGCTAAGACATTTGTTGCTCAGAAAGGTTAGTGGAAGGTTAACATAAAAAAGTAATTTTTTCACAGGTAAGGTAAAATTGGCATTTTCCCTTTAATTTTATCAATAATTAAACACGGCTTTTAATGTTATCCAGTAAAAGAGACTAACAAATCAGTCACCAATTTTTACATTGAAATTTAACAAGTTCTAGGCGCTTGATTGTGATAGTGCTCTATAGGCCTCCTTAATTTTAAAAGTGCTCATTATCCTAAATAGAGCGGGTGTTTAATCAAATAGTGTTCAATATCTTAGATAGAGCAGGTGTGTTTATACGCATCATTGCACAAAAAAACTGATGCTCGTGGCGCAGTTATAGTCAAACGTTTGGGAAACAGTCAAAGCTGGAGGTTCGGTAAACAATCAGGAACGAGTCAGAGCCTGAGGTTCGGGAAGAAGTCATCCTGAGGTTCTGAGAAGGAGTCAGAGCAGACGGTTCAGGTAGGAGTCAGGTCTTGAGGTTAAGGTAGGAAGCAGAACCTCAGGCTCAATATCCTAGAGAGAGCAGGTGTGTTTAGATGCAGCATTGCCCGGGATAAAAAAAAAACGATGTTGGGGAAGGAGTCAGAGTTTTGGGAAAAAACAGTCAAAGCTGGATGTTCGGGAAAGAGTCAGAGCTTGCAATACGTGAAAGAGTCAGTCTGAGGTTCAAGAAGGAGTCGGAGCCGACTCTTCAGGAAGTAGTCAGGTCCTAATGGTTCGGGTAGGAGTCAGAGCATGGAGGTTCTGGGAAGGATTCAGGGCCTGATGTTCAGGAAAGAGTCAGCCTGAAGTTCAACGCTGATGGTATATTACAGAATCTGAGTAGAATGGTATGGGAAGGGTCCCTATTGTTAGCACTAATATTTATATTCATATAAAATAACGTCTCGATCAGTGAATTTAAATAAAAAATTATTCTTCCAAATTGATAGCATTAATATTTATTATATTCATATAAAATATTTAATCGGTGATCGGCCTAGCTTATTTCATCTAACATACACAAAAATGAAAGAAGTAAATAGACACCATTATTATCATTAACAATGAAGACTGCTGTCAGAGGGTCCTGATTGAGGGGTGGCGATAGGTACATATATACTATGTGCGGCGATAGGTACGTATATAGTATGTGCACATGGGGCAGTGATAGGTATGTATATATATTATGTGCACCAGGGCGGCAGTAGGTACGTATATAGTATGTGCACCGGGGCGGCGATAGGTACGTATATAGTATATGTACCAGGGTGGCGATAGGTACGTATATAGTATGCGCACCGGGGGCGTCGATAGGTATGTAGATAGTATGCGCACCCTTGCAGAGATAAGTAAGTATATAGTATGTGCACTGGGGAGGCGATAGATACGTATATAGTATCTGCACAGGGCCAGCGATAGGTACGTATATAGTATTCGCACAGGGGCAGCGATAGGTATGTATATAGTATGCGCACCGGGGGCGTCAATAGGTACATAGATAGTATGCGCACCGGGGCGGCGATAGGTGGTATTTAGCATGCGCACCAGAACGGTGTTATATATGTATATAGCATGTGCACCTAAGCGGCGCTAGGTATGTATATTGTATATACACTGGGGCAACAATAGGTACGTATATAGTATGCGCACCAGTGCGGCGATATGTACGTCTATAGCATGTGCACCGGGGCGACGATAGGTACGTATTTAGTATTCGCACCAGGGCGGAGATAGGTACATATTTAGTATTTGCACCGGGGTGGCGATAGATACGTATATAGTATACGAACCGGGGTGGCGATAGGTACTTATATAGTATCTGCACCGGGGTGGCGATAGGTACGTATATAGTATGTGCACTGAGGCTGCAATGCGTACGTATATAGTATGCGCACTAGGGCGGCGATAGGTATGTATATAGTATGTACCCGGGGCGGCGATATGTATGTATATAGTATCTGCACTGGGCAGCGATAGATATGTATATAGTATGCGCCCCGGGGCGATTATAAGTACGTATAGAGTATGCGCACGGGGTGGCGATAGGTACGTATATAGTATGCACACCAGGGCAGCAGTTAGTACTTATATAGTATGTGCACTGGGCAACGATAGGTACGTATATAGTATGTGCACCATGGCGGCGATAGGTACGTATATAGTATGCGCATCGGGTCGATAAGTACTTATATAGTATCTAGACTGGGGCGGCGATAGGTACGTATATAGTATGCGCACTGAGGCTGCAATGCACATGTATATAGTATGTGCAGCGGGGCGGCAGTTGGTACTTATATAGTATATGCACTGGGCAACGATAGCTATGTATATAGTATGCGCACCATGGCAGCGATAGCTACATATATAGTATGCACACCAAGGCGGCGATAGGTACGTATATAGTATGTGCACTGGGGCACAGATAGATATGTATATAGTATGCGTACTGGGGTGGCGATAGGTACGTATATGGTTTGTGCAGCGGGGCACAGATAGGTACGTATATAGTATGCGTACCGGGGCGGAGATAAGTACCTATATAGAAGGCGCAGACAGAGGTGGTACTTTTTATAGAAATATGTCATACTTTTACCTTGGGCAATGGAAGAGGAATGGTGGGAAAATAACAGCTTTCGCAGAAGGCAAAGGGAAAAAGTAGCAGTGAAATAGGGCGATCAGAGAAGAGACGGCTATAGAGAGAGGGAGAGAAATAGAAGTTTGAATATAAAGATATTACACACGCGATTTTTCTTCAATTATATGTTTTTATGACCCCGAGCAACGCCGGGTAGCCCTGCTAGTAAAATATAATAATAAAAAAACTAGATATAATGAATCATATAGACAATAAAGTAGACGTTAGAACTAGGAAAAATTAAAGTAATTTGAAGATAAAGTATCTATAATATCACTATTATAGATACTTTATCTTCACAAACAAGCAACGAAAAGAATTTCAAAATTGTAATTATGCGAAAAAATATATCATAATATGAAAAATATACGAATTATGAAAGATTAGAAAAATTATTAGAAAAAATAATTAGAAAAATAAGAAAAATAAAAAGGTTTAATTATAATAATACACAATTACAATGAAAATAAATAAAAATATAAAATTAGAAATATATATTAATAATTAGAAAAATAGAAAGAGTATTGATAATTAGAAAAACAGAAAAAATAAGGAGAAAGATAATTATTATTAGAAAAATAAGAAAATATTAGAACAATAGAAAAGTTATTAAAAGAAATAATAATTGATATTTTATATAATAAAACCATATATATATATAATATATATATATATATATATATAAAATTTATATATATAAAATTTAAAAAATATATAAAAATATATATATACATCATTTAATTATAAGTTTTTCATTATTTATATAAAAATATTTTTACTTACACACACACACACACACACACACAGTAAGCCAGCAAACTGCCTGCTTTTTATCCGTGCAGAATACGTACTTTTACTTAGTGATCCAAAATTAGCATTCTTGCTGGATTTGACAGAACAGGCATGTAGCGTCCCAATTCTATCGGCTTCTGAAAGAAACAGATTTAGCATGACACAATTATCTGACATCACGCAAACATGCCACACCTTTCCAAATGTAAACAAAATATACACACGTACTTTCAAATTGACAGTTTAATTATAACAGTTTTTCATTATTTATATAAAGACATTTTACTTACACACACACTCATGCGCGCGTGTTAGGGTGTATTTAGTGAATTAAAATTCGACAATGAATGGAAACAAAGTATAAAGCAGAAATAATCCAATTAGAATACAAGGAAGTCAACACAAAAGCACGTGTGGATCAATATTTCGCCTTAAACTTATTTAAGGTCTATTCAGTATAATAAAGTTTTAGACGAAATATCGATTAATACATGTGTTGTGTTGACTTACTTCCTTGTATTCTATTTGAATTGTCTTTGCTTTATCATTTATTTATTTCACACACACATTTATGATTATTTTCACCATCTAATAATAAATATTAATTCTAGACCACCATCACAGACTCTCCCCAAAACATACTCCATACATATGATAGCAAAAACTTTTCCATCTAATATTTTTCTACCCCGTCTCTTACACTTAGCGCCGATAAATAAATTACATCACTGATAACGACTTGTGTGAAAACTTCTAGTAAGTAAAAGAATTATAATAAGGATAATGTAGAAGTAAAGAGACAACTGAAACTCCCTCAAATAGAAGCAGGAATATATGGTGATTATCAAGCAAAAAGTATTAGAAGAAATACTGTGACTGAAACTCACTCACATAGAAGCAGGAATATATTGTGATATTCTAGCAAGAAGAAAGAGTCTCAGAAGAAATACTGTAACTAAAACTTCCTGAAATAGAAGCAGGAATATATGGTGATATTCTAGCAAGAAGAAAAAAAGAGTCTATATGAGAGAACTGAAGTCCTCTATCAAATTCAGATTTGATATCCTCTAGTTTTTTTTTATTCTAGACTTCTAATTTTGGAGCATATCTTTAAACTTTGAAAAATGTCTTCTTTGCTTCAACATTCAACTTCATTTATCTTTCATAGTCTTTAGCTCTTCTAAGAAATCTTTGACTTGCAACTTTAGCGATTCCAGCACTAGAACAATGAGTTCACTCTCTTTAACCTTCAACTAGTTATCCTAAGAATTTGACTTCATTTCTTTCAGTTTTGTATTAGCTATTTGCAGCGTGAATTTTGTGTCCTTATGTGCTTTAATTTCCACAGACAATTTATTTTGAGTCCATTTCATACGATTTTTAATGGTTGAAATCAGATCTTTCTTTCGATTTTTTCATTTTCTGGACAAAAAATGTTGGTTGGTAATCCCCATCGGCTGCAATAGGCCTGTGCTAAATAAATTGTTGGTATATTTTAATACGAACATTTTCACTTTTTTTGGTAGTTCTGTTTAAAGTAATGCCGGTAATAATTTCACCCTCGAATTTTATTTGTCACCAGTCACCGTTCCGGCTATTTGGTTGTTTCTTAGCATGCTCGGTTTATCCAACCTTCTCCATGTATGCATGTTGATAATCGACATGTCACAACCAGAATCTAATTGTAATTTTACCTTTTTATTCGGGATGTTTACCTGTACATATTTTCTTATAATTCTGTCGTCTTGTTTGTTCATTTTTGTGAATTTAACCCGAGTTTTGATTTTCTCTATTCGTTCTGCAATGTATCCGACTTTATTCCAAGTTAGACAGGTTTTAAAACGGTATGGAAATATGGGCTCGGCGGCAATTTATCCTGTTTTTTATTGGGCTGGCTTGATTTTGTAGGAGCGTGAAAATAATACCTCTTTTTGTTTAGAATTGTTTTTAGAAGGGAATTCAAATGTGTTTTCTGACGTACCTTTCTTATGTGCGCCATCCCAGACTCTTCGATGTCTTTTTAATCTTGTTTAACACTTATAAATCTCTGGCAGTCTTCCGTTATGTTAAATTTGGTTCACTTTCTAACTTGTTCAGAACCCTATGTCTGATTTCTGCGTATTTTCCTGATACAAGTCCATGTACAAAAATTAAACATTTAAAGTTATCCGCGCTAAGTTTAGCTAATTTGAAATCATCACAGTCATTGACGCAAACGTTGCATAGTTTTTTCGGAATCTTTTTTTGACTAAATTCAAACACTTTCACCGTTTGTCTTAGCGCTGAATAATTCTATTAAAAGATTAGCAGCTTCAGAAAAAGTTAAATCGCTCGTTTTTCGGGGTAAAATAAAGTCGACGAATTTAGTATGTTCAGTGGTCCCCAATTTTCAGAGCAGTAGGCGAACTTTTTTACAGTCAATTTTGTATAGATCCTCATACCATCTGCAGAATAAGTGAAATCATCAATTGCACTCCAAATGGCATTCTGCAAAAAACATTATCGTTTTCGTTACTTTTACCCCTATGCGATATTGTTTGCATCAATAGTTCAATCTTTTGATCAGTTTCTCTTTTGAGTTTTGATTTTGTTTTAGTTGTTTTTCGTCGGCTTCTACAAAAAAGTTAAAAAGTCTTTCTTCTGTTTTTGTAGCCTTTCGTCGGATTTTTGTTGTTGTTCATAGACGCTTTTGAAATCTTTTTTCGTTTTTTTAGTCTTTCTTCAGCTTTCTGTTGCATTTGATATTTGACGAGTTCTGTTATCGTTGCTTTAAAATCTCCCATGTTTAAAATGTGTCTTTTTAGAACACGGCATTTTTAGAAGTTTTTTCTTTTATGTTACGCTACTCGCCTAATCTTGGTTGTCAAAACAAAGTATCAAACCTTTTTTTCTCGACAAAAAAAATCATTTTCTTAGTACGCTCTTCGTGTAACCGTAGCATTTTCGGCTAGCATTTTAGTCAACAGAAAAAAATAATACGGTTTAAATTTTCCTTTTGGCGACAAGACTTTTCTCTTTTAGAGAGAAGAAAAATATCATGTATTCCGTTCTTCAGTGTCGGAATAGCAATAAAAAATAACTGACCTTTCTTCTTTGAGAGAAAATAAGTTGGTCCTTTACGTGTTTTTTTTTTTTGTCCACTGATAAAGCCAGTTTTTAGAACTAGGACGTTGTCAGGTGAACTTGCCGTTGATTTCTGTTTTTTAAAGATTCTCAAAACATACTTCGTCGCCAAGGTTCTCAAGAATCTCTTACTGTAACCTTGTCGCCAATTGTTGTAAGGTCCTTTTTAAGATTCTTAAGAATCCCTTAATGTAGTGTTTGTATCCGGTGTATGTTCGAAATCCCACGTTGTGGGGTCCTTTTTACGGTTCTCAAGAAAACCCCTTACTGCAGTTGTTGTGTCCGGTGTAAGTTCGAAATACCTCGTCGCCACTTATTGTGACGGAAGGTGGGGAGAGTCAAGCCAGCGTCACTAAAAAAAGAAGCTTCTGAAAAATTGCCTAAGCAGCCCCATCGGCATTTTCCGATCGTATGCCTCAGGCAGTAAGAAATAAATTACTCCACCCCAAAGAGGTAGCAGCCATCACGCGGGTCGGGAGGGAAAGAAAGTGAGTGTTGCATTATGCAAATCAGGTGCGGCAAAAAAGGCTAAATGAAAGGCGGTGTCTTTTGGGGTTGCATTATCCAAATCCGGTGTGGCATGAACGCTAAATAAAAGGCGATGTTTTTTGGGTTGACGGCAGTTCTAGAGAGAACGTCTCGAAGTTCACATGCGGTTGGATAATACGGTTAAAAGAAGGAAAAACGTGTTGCCCGGGAGAAAAAGGAACACAAGTCATTATTTCAAGCTATCTCGGCTTTTATGTGCTGTTTATTTGTGACATAATGGCGGATGCTAAGTTCGAACGTAAACTCATCCCTGAGTTGGACAGATCTACGTCTGTGGTGGATTGGGTTGAGAGAGTGGAGCTAACCTGTCGTTTACGTGGGGTCAAGCAGGTCGAATTGGTCATTCCCCTTTGACTAACGGGAGGCGCTCTAGATGTTTACCAGCAGCTAAGCGAGAATGATAAGGCCAATGTTGAGCAGACGAAGGCTGCGCTCTACAAAGCTTTTGCGATAGACCCCTGCACAGCATACAAACCCTTTACTACCCGGAAACTATTGGCAGACGAAACAGTTGATGTCTTCTTTGCCGCATTAAAAAAGCTGGCCGTTCTTTTTGGAGGGTTATCTGAACAGACTATCGTGTATGCATTTGTGGCCGGACTCCCTGTTCGAGTAAAGCAACTCTTGAGGGCATCCGTAAGCATAGGTTAGACACATTAAAGAGTCTGGTCTGCGAGTATGACCTGGTAGTCAGCGTAACATTGGTCCCGTCATACTGCAACCTTGCTGACCAACTGACACAAGTGCCCTGCAAATGGTACGATGCAATAAAGGTGGGTGCCGAGCCCGTTCAGCAAACATGCACTGCTACAGTGAGCACGATGAGCAAGCAGCGGATAGAAAACATCCACAGACAGAGCGGACATCCAGGCGTCAAGAGGACTCTATATTTCGTGAGGCGCGTAAATCCAGCTGTGGCAAAATCAGAGGTGAAACAAGTCATCAAGCACTGTGAAATGTGTCAGTCAATTGACCCAGCACCAGTGCAGTGGCAAAAAAGACGACTGGAAGCAAGTGACGCATGACAAAGGGTGGGAATGGATATCACCCATTATAATGGAAACCACTTTCTTACTCTCATCGACTGTGGACCAACCCGTTTTGCAGTTTGGCGACCAATTGCACGCCAAGATTCGGCAAGCGTTATTCGACAACTATTGTCCGTCTTTTATGAAAGGGGTGCACCACATGAGATTTTGGCCGATAACGACCCAGCATTTTGCAGACATCGAGTAAGAAAATTTTTATTTGAATGGGAGTTCAATTGCAGTTGCGATGCGCTTACGTACCATCAGGCAATGGCATCGCGGAAAGAAGCCATCGCAGCATAAAGAGAATTGCTGCCAGGAAGAAGTGTTCTGTTGCGGAAGCAACATACTGGTACAATGCTACGCCGAAGGATGGCATGTCCCCGGCAACCGCACCCGCGAATGCCATCTACACATACCGGACTCGGGTAAAAGGTATCGACATTGTGCAGTCACTTGACAATGAGGAGATGGACGGGTCATATGATATGGGAGATCATGTCTGGGTGAAACCGCCAGGCTATCGATGTACCACCAAATTCAAACGTGGACGAGTGACAGGCATAGTCAGTCATCAATCAGTCCTGGTTGATGGAATTCCACGACACATACGCGATCTCTGCCCTGCTTTGGGAGCGGACCATTCAACTACTGGGGAAAGTAATAGGTCGTCTGGCGATGAACTATTAATGGGCAGCGCCAGTGATCCCCACGAGAATGAAGACGCAAGTTCAGAAGTAGAAACTTTGTCAGTAGATTTAGGAGCGGAAACTCCATCAGACGATTCAGAAGCAGAAACTGAGATACATGTCCCACTTCGGAGAAGCTCACGAATCAAAAGGCTACCACCACCCTGCATCATGTGTGGTCAAGAGATCAGGGGGGGAGTATAGCAGCCATCACGCGGGTTGGGAGGGAAAGAGAGGGTTGCATTATGCAAATCAGGTGCGGCAAAAAAAGCTAAATGAAAGGCAGTGTCTTTTGGGGTTGCATTATGCAAATCCGGTGCGGCATGAACACTAAATAAAAGGCAGTGTTTTTTGGGTTGACAGCAGTTGTAGAGAGAACGTCTCGAAGTTCACATGCGGTTGAATAATACGGTTAAAAGAAGGAAAAACGTGTTGCCCGGGAGAAAAAGGAACACAAGTCATTGTTTCACAAGGCCTGGGAGGGTGGATGTCCTAGGACTACCCAGGACTAATGCCTCAGCCCGACAGATAAAAAGCCACCTAAATGGCTCAGTTCCTATCGGGCTCGTATGGTTCCAACACCGAGGAGCAGGTGCTCCCAGTATTTATGGTGAGTGGAAGAGTCCGTTATAGGTAAGGTAAGATAACAGTTACACGTATACATTTATGCAATAAACACTTAGGAAATTTCATAACACTTTTAAGGTTTATAACTCAATTTAAAACAAAACAACGTAAAACGAACAAAGGTCTTCGGTTAAGAAACATCCAATTACTCATAGAAATCTTATGGAGGTCCGTACTATTTTTTTACATGAGGCTGCCAGTAATAATTCATACACAACACAGGTAAATTGTTTCAATTTTAACCATCAATACTTATCGAACATTATTAAAACAATCGCAAAACCTCAGATTATATATTTATTATTATTATTTCTCTTTTTCATTTAAAATTATCGAAAACATCGATATTTGGAGGGATTTTAATTTGACGTGATATGTCTTCCACTGAACATATAATTTATTTTATTTTATTTTCATTTTTACTTTTACTTATTCTAACCATCCGCTCTCTACGTCTGGGACCTATCTCTTTCTTTCTCTTTATTTATTTAGTTAGTTATTACAATAAAAAAGCTTCTTGGCCTTTTGGCTAAGATCAAAGTGTAGTATCTGTTCTCAGTTGCGACACTTTCGTTTTATCCGAAGTCCAGTGATCAGCTACCGGGCCTATTGGCAAGGTTAAAGCTATTACCAAGCCCCCCTTTGGGGCTTTTGTCGGCTCCCCCTTTTGGGGAGTTTTTTCACTTTTTTCTCCCCCTTTTGGGGATTTTTTCTCTTTTTTTCTCTCTTTTTCTATGTTATTTCTGTCTAACTCCTCCCCCGTTGGGGAGGCAGCTCCCCGTTGGTAGAGCTAGGTCTTCTCTATTTAGTTCCTCCCCCTCTTGGGGAGGCAGCTCCCCGTTGGTAGAGCTAGGTCTAGTTTCTCCCCATCTTGGGGAGGCAGCTCCCCGTTGGTAGAGCTAGGTCTTTCTTGTGTATTAATTTTTTATTAAATTCTTTTTCAGAGTCTGACTGCTTGTCCCAACTTAAGCAGCCGGCAGGTTCGGGAAGACTCACGTGCCTTTTGGCGACGGTCTCTCTGATTCCGAATCGGCGGGTTGTGGACAGCAGACAGACCCAGTTGCGATGGAGGCCACCTGGGTCTCAAAAGCCAGAGCTGTCTTGGCTAAAGACAGTGAGAAAGTGGACTGCACGGACGTGTGCGCCCCAGTTGCGAGTTCGGGGGTTGTCGCGCCAAGCGGCACTTCAGTCCGGTCGGAGGGTGGCACACCCGAGTGCCCCCTAGGAGGTGTGGCCCCGCAGGGCACCTCCGGATCATTGTTGGGGAGTGTCGTGCCGTGCGACACTCCAGTGTCTGATGACGGCCCAGATTTGGTGTTTAGGGATTTCGAGAAAATCCCAGGGGTGACCCTTTCGCATGAGGAGTTTTTTGCCGGGTTCGACGATACTCCTTTTGGGAATCGTGAATCCGTTGCAAGAAATACAAAAGCCCCTTTACTTAGAAGGTCCCAATCACTAGATTTGGGGGTGGCACAGGGCCGGTACGACCCTAAATTGTTTTTCGGGTGCTCCTCGGGGGGTTCTTCATCGGCGGAGTCGGAAGGAGAGAGCCTTAGCAGGAAGAATGAGAGGAGGGGAGTGACAAAAGTCCGGAGCAGGCCGTCCACCACAAAGCTCCCAGCCAAAACGATGCCGGAGACCACTACATGGGGTCCCCAGTCCAAAAAGACCCCGGAAGACTATAGGGAACTCTTCAGGGGAAAGTACAAGGAGTACACGGAGGGCAGTACCATTCGACTTGTCCCGGGTACTCTGGAGAACCTGAAGAGGAGAATAGTCTCCCTGGTGACAACAGATGCGAAACTGAAGGGACTCACTGGAGTCACCAGGGACAAAATGTTCCGGATGCTGGTGGATCTCAAAATACCGGCGACCTACATCACCAAGAGGTCCTATGCGATGTGGGACATCCTGCTCCCAACCCAGCAGGAGGCGGAAAAGGTGGCAAAAGGAGACTTTTGCTGGAAAGACCTCCAATTCAAACCGGAGTACCTCGAAAAGAGGAGGACGAACGTCACCATTCTCGGCGTCCCATGCTGTGTCAGCGCTGACCATTTAGGCGCAATAATGTCACAGTATGGAGATGTCGAAGAAGTTATTCCGGTCCGTGGCCCCCGCAACATCCAAACGGGGGAATTCAAATTCCGTATGAGGTTGGAGCGTGCGGGTTTCCAAAAGATTCCTGCCCAACTCAAGTGCGAGAGCTAGACGATGTCCATCATAGTGGAGGGACGGAGGCCACATTGTTGGTATTGCCAGACGCCGGGGCATATGTTCAAGGACTGCCCCAGGAGAAAGACCCCGGCACCCGTCCCAGCCAAAGCTCCAGCTCTAGTGGCAACGGAAAAGCCCAAAGCACCCGTCCCAGCCAAAGCTTCAGCTCCAGCTCCAGTGGCGGCAGAGAAGCCCAAGGCACCCGCCCAGCCAAAGCTCCAGCTCCAGTGGCGGCGGAGAAGCCTAAGGAGGAAGATGAGGAGGAAGGATTCAGCCCGGTAACCTCCAAGAGGGGAAAGAAAACCCTCCCTAACAAAAGAAAGCTCCAACAGTCATCGGAGTCAGAGGAGGAGCCAGCGGGCAACGAAGAGAGGATGGCAGTGGAGGGCCGGTAGAGCCCAAAGAAAAGGACCCGAGGGCCAAAAAGATCAGGGAAGCCGAAGACTGTGGGGCTGCTCCGACTGTCCAGGCACCAACACCCCCGGTGGTACAGGACTCCACTCCTCTCTTCAAAACACCCATAACGGCCGTTGCGGAAGCAGCAGGGACCAAAGAGTCCGCTCCAGCAAAGACGTCCCCTCCTCCACCAGCTGGAAGGCAGGTAAGGACAAAGAGGTCCCCTTTCCTGCCGGGGGAGAGGATTTGTACGACCAACGCCTCCCAGGTTCACCCAGATCTAAGCGCGAGGCAAAGGCAGTACCTCAAACAGATGCAGGCTTTCACCCATGTGAAAGGAAAGCGGGTGGAGAGCCCCCAGAAGTTCCGGGAGGCCCCCATGATGACCACCTTCCTGAGAGAGAACAAGGGGAGCAGAACAAATGCTCTCTGGAGGATGGTTGAGGAAGGGAAAACAGCATTCCCGGGCTTCAAACTGATAGACGAGGAGCACCCTTCCCTTAAAAAATTATCTTTCCAATGTCCGGGGAGGGTCCCTGTTTACGTTCACCCCTCTTTCTTTCGGGCCCTTAAACTAACCTTCCCCTTGGACGTGGGAGATTTGGCACGAGACGGACGGATTTCGTCCGAACTGCTGACCGGCAGTCTCGGTCAGGCCTTCGGCGTCCTCACTCCCGAGGACTTTAGCCCCGTTTGTGACACTAACTGATGGGGATCACAAATTTGAACTTGGCTTGTTGGAATGTGAGGGGCATGAGATCCCGAGGCAAAGCTGCTCGCGTGCTAAGGGATCTCGTGGCCCGTAAGGTAGATGTAGCTGCGATTGAAGAGACCCACTTCTGTTCGTACGGGGATTGTGATGTGCTGACTGACGACTTTGACGTCTACTCAGCATATGGCGATGTTCGTAGGTGTGGCATCTCGGTGATGGTTAGACGCAGCCTGTCGGCGAACATTAGCATTGTTCATACGGATGCGGCGGGACGGCTGGTCGTGGTCGATGTTGCCGTCGAAAACAGTAAGTTTCGGATCGTTGCGGTTTATGCGCCCAACATTGCTGGCGAGAGGGTTTCCTTTTTTCGACGATTGGAGGCGTTCCTCGGGGGTCTGGAGCAAGTAGTTTTAATGGGGGACTGGAATGCCATCCTAGACCCCTAAGATAGATAAGGTCGGTGGGAATAGAGGGTCGGCGTGGTGTGAGAGCAGTCTGTCTGACCTGATGGCCTCGTGCGATCTTGTTGACAGATTTCGTGTCGATCACCCAGGGCGGGAGATGTGGACGTGGTATACTAGCGCGGCCTTCTGTCCGAGTACCTACTTGGACAGAATGTTAGTTAGAAGAGGCGACATAGATTTCTTATCTTGTCCCACGTTCACTATGTTAGGACATTCGGACCATAAATTAGTTATGGCCCGTCTGAACTTAAGCGATAGGCCTAGGTTGGCTGGGTACTGGAAGTTTAATACCTCCTTGCTGGAGATACGAGACTTCCGGGAACAGTTGACGTTACTACTTCAGCAGGGATTAGTGGGGGTGGTTATCGGGAGTAGATACTGGGTCAAAACTAAGGCTCGTGTTAGAAGCTTTTGTGTCCGCTACAGCCAGCGCCTCGCTCAAGATAGGGCTAGGACACAAAAGCAGGCAGAGGATAAGATGACCCGGGCGGTGGCGGGGGGGGGGATCCCCTAGAGATAGCCTTAATTACGGGGGACCTCAATCGCTTGGCCAGCGAGCGATATGAGGGACAAGTAGTTAGAGCTAGGTTAAAGAAAGTCTCTAACGAAGCCGTGAATGTTGACGCTGTTGAGCGTAAGGCTGCTTTACGTCGTGGCTCGGATGGGTACATTCGAAAGATGAAAAACCTGGAAGGACCTACCCTGGTATCGACTCGTGAGATTTGTGAGGGGTTCCGTGAGCATTTGGAGGAACGCTTCACCCAACTGCCCAGACTCCGCGGCCAGGAGTTTGACAGCTATTTGGCTGACTCGCCCCGCCTCGAGGCGGCTCGAGCAGCTGGCTGTGATGGCAGGATTACGGAGGGCGAGATCGTTACTGCGTTGAAGCAGGTCGGCTTGAACAAATCTCCAGAACTCGATGGTCTGCCATACGAAATGTATTTGAGGCTGTCGCCCATGTTTGTCCCAATTCTGAAGGATGTGGTTTGCTCAGGAGTCAATCCCTGGACAGGTAACCAAAGGAGTGGTCACATTACTGAAGAAGAGGGACCAACCTGGTGGGGGTAATTTAGACGATTACAGGCCCATAACTCTGCTAAACACAGAGTTAAAGATTTTGGCCCGCGTTCTTGCGAACCGCCTGCAGGTTGTTATCGGTGATTTGATCAAGCCTGAGCAGAACTTTGCTGTGAAGGGGAGGTCGATTCAGAACAACTTGCATTTGATTCGCATGATCATAGAGGGGACAGAAGATGACGCTGAAGCCGCGCTGATCAATTTAGATCAGTCCAAGGCTTTCGATAGGGTCGACCATGGTTTCCTGAAAGCTGTTTTAGCGGCTGCCGGTTTTGGTCCGGACTTCCGCAGGTGGATCTCCATTCTGTATGACTCGCCGACGGCAGTGGTGCAAGTCAATGGAAAGAGGTCGGAATCGTTCGTTGTTTCTCGGTCGGTACGTCAGGGTTGTCCGCTGTCGCACCTGCTCTACATCCTGGCGTTGTAACCCTTCCTTCGCAAATTAAGGGATCAGGCGACAACACCAGTCCTGCGCGGGATCGCTATCCCTCCTCGCAAAGCGCGAGTCAGGGTTTCCGCGTTTGCCGATGATGTCACCGTTTTCGTGCTGAGCCGTACTGACATTCGAACGGTGATTAAGGCGCTCGCTCGGTACGAAGAAGTGACAGGGGCCATAGTCAACCGCAGCAAGTCGAACGGCCTGCGGTTGGGTGCCTAGAGCGGAGAGACCGCTCTTCCAGGTGACTTCAGCTGTTCGGATGGCTCGGTTCGAATCCTCGGCGTATGGTTCGGACCGGGCCTCCAGCTGGAAAAAGAACTGGTCGGAAGTACAGACAAAGGTCGAATCGTCGGTCCAGGCTTGGATTCGAAGGAAGCTTTCCTTAAAGGGCAGAGCGGAGGCGTGCGCCACTTACGTCTTCCCTCTCATCCTTTACCGGCTGTCTGTACTACCACTGCCTGCGTCCCGCCTTCACGCTTTCACGCGCTTGCTCTTCTCGCTTCTTTGGAAGGGCCGGAAGGCGTACGTCCGCAGACAGGTCTGTACTCAAGTTCTGAGTGTGGGAGGCTTGGGGATGCCTGACTTGGCAAGTCATCGACATGCCGAGAGACTGGATTTCCTGAGTCGGACTTTGATGGAAGACACTCCGTGGGTCCCTGCGGTCGGGAGCGCCTTTCCCAACCTCATACCCGACCTCCCGGTCGAAGGTCGACGTAGGCCGAGAGGGGAGCCCTTGTTCTTCACCGAATGCCGGGCTGCGCTTAGAGCGTTGCCGGGGTCCAGTAACCTTGCCCGGTCTAGGAAGAGACTATATCGGGATCTAGTGGAGGGTACCGCTTCGGACCCACTTGAGGAGCGGCTTGGATTGTCGAGGGAGGAGGCCCGCTCCCAGTGGAGTTGGGCGCCGGGCCAGAGTTATCTCAACAATTCTGAGTATTCTCTGACCTGGCGACTGGTTCGGAACGCACTGCCCCTCTATGGCAGATTACGCAGAGATGGCTTAAGGGACGTCCCCTTATGCCCGCGCTGTGAAGACGACGAAGAAGAAACGGCCGAGCACGCCTTTTTCACCTGCAGCAAAGTTCGACGTCTCTGGGAATATGTCAGAGAGGTGACGGCTCGCATCGACGCCGAGCAGCCGATGGTCCTGGATGTCGCATCTGTCATCAACAACGCAGCTCCGCAATGGACGGGGGAAAAACGAATGGTGTTTCTGACCATCCTAGCCGTAGCGAGACTAGTGACGTGGGTTACACGTCTTGATGAGGTTCATGGGGTTGGATCGGTTTCAGATCGCGATCTGGTAGTTTACTTTAAACATCAACTTAAAGTGAAAATCAGATGCGATTGGAAGCGATTACATCGCATGGATTTCAATAGGAGATGGGTGCATGACACTAGTTTGTGCATCCGACGAGGCGCCAAGTTTGAGTTCGTGTTCCCTCCATAGTTATGGCACACGCGGTACTGGGTTCTACGGAACCCACCCCTGTAGACTTTTTTAACTAAAAGAGCAACTCTTAACTAGTAGGAATGAGAGATATCCTGTCCCTATTTTATTTTTGCCGGCACTAGAGAGCTTCCAAAGATTCCCACTTCCATTGTTTTACTTTGTCCCCGGTCTTTTGGAACCTTTGGCATTACTATCTTGGAAGCCGCCATCCACCCCATGATCCCATTCCCGATGAATTTATTTTTGAATACCCCTCTTTTAAGTTCCCACTCCCATTTAGGGAACGACCCGCTTGTTTTCGGTCTTGGGCCGGAAAACAGCGGGTGGTCCAACACTTAGCAACGAGGGAAAGACGGGCCATACTAACCCCCCTTTTTTATCATTTTATTTGGTTCTTTATTTTTCTTTCTTTTTGGGTGTTTTTAATATTTTTTCCCACTCCCACGATAATTATCATTTACCACGTCGACTTTTTGGGATATGTTAAGTAGGGATCCATCCACAGAGTGAATGCGGTATTTTGGTGCAAGAATCTGGTTAAGAATAAGCAAAAGTTTTATTTTCTGTTTTTTTTGTTGTATTTTTTGAGGAAATAAAAAATGTTAAAAGCTTGTCTCACTTATCCTCGACCCCCCTTCCCCCTACATCCCGGGCGCTATGCCTAAGGTCTGGTGAGTTCCCAAGGTTTGTAAAATCTCCATCTGTAGATAAAGATGGAGGTTGTCCGAGGGAATTCACCGGCCTAAATAACTTCTTGGCCTTTTGGCTAAGATCAAAGTGTAGTATCTGTTCCGATGGATACTGCACGCCTGTCCTGTGCAGTTCTAGGAGGTCCACCCTCCCAGGCTTTGCCTCCCCTCTTTGGGGAGGAGTAAGTTTATTGCTTACTGTCTGAGGCGCCCCTACCGGGGAATGCCGACGGGGCTGCCCAGGCAATTTTTAAATGGCCAGAGTGCTCACCTCTCGAGCGCTGGCTTTTCAAACCCCACTTTCTCGACCCGATCTTGGGTCACATCTTACTTGTGGGAGTAAGATAAAACTGGCCTTGTGCCTAACTCCTGGGGAGGAGTAAATAAAACAATAAAAAAGCTTAGTTTAATTTGGTTTATTTTTATTTATTCATTTTTACTTTTCCAAATATACTTAACCTTTAATTGTAGTATTTGTTACTTAATCTTTTCTTTTCTCGGCCAGTAAAAGAGAAATCTTTCTAGACTGCGACAATTCCTTTCTCTACTTAACTATTTGTCGATTTTACAATTCATTGCTTTGTGGTTTATTTTTGTTTTTTACTAAGTGTTATGATACTATACTTATTCTTTTCTCTTCTCTATCAGCAAAGAAAAAATCCTTTTAGACTCTGGCAATTTAAATTTTTTCCCAGTAGATGGATTTAGGACCCCCCACTTCTATCTCTCTTTATTTACATAAAGTTTAATTTAATTCGGTTTATTTTTATTTATTCATTTTTACTTTTCAAAATATACCTAACCTTAAAGTGTAGTATCTATTACTTAATCTCTTCTCTTCTCTTCTTGGTCAGTGAAGGAAAAATCTGTCTCGACTGCGGCAATTTTCATTTTTTTGATTACTTTTTCTCTATTTAACTATTTCTCGATTTCATTTCTATATTTTTATTTTTGTTTATTTTTATTTTTTACTAAGTGTTATGATACTATATTTATTCTTTTCTCTCCTCTTTCGGTGAAGAAGAAATCCTTCTAGACTAGCAATTTTTTTCCCACTGGAGATGGATTTTCAACATATTAAAAACAACATTGTTTGTTTTAATGTGGGTAAATTCAATCTCCAACCAAGATGGGTACTCCGGATTGCAGTAAAAATGGACTCAGTCTAGCCTTCATTGATTTTGCAAAGCTTCACGCATATTTTTGGATAACATTTACTGATTTTTTGGGGGGAAGGGGCAGTGTTTTTTTTATTTTTATAAATAACCCGCTACTTACAATCGTGGGGGTGGGGGGAGTCACACAAAAATTAGAAAAATCTATTTTGTTTGATTCAAAACATGGATCTTTTCAACTTCGTTTTTACGCATTAATACTCTAATACTTATATAATATTTCTCCCATACAACGCCGGGGCACGGGCCCTGCTAGTGTTTGTATAAATAAAACTTTTTACTATAAGAATATCAATATATATATATATATACCCACTCTTTTTATATATGTCAACTTATAGCAATCTGTTTATATCTCTATCTGTCTATGCTCGTATCTGTCTAGCGATATACATCAGTATGTTCCTATCTATTTGTCTAGGCAGTCTTTCGTATTTCGTACATGTTAAACACGCTACGATAAATGATCCGGAGACCAACACCAAACATCGAGTCGACCTTAAAATATGCGCAAAACTCTGCCTCGATGACATTACTTGCGCATCGTTTGAGCATAACGAAGAGAATCGGACATGTTCTATCTCCAAGAAAAACGCAAACAATTTCACAGTTGAGTTCCATGGAAATCATGATTACTACCAAGCCATAATTCGTAAGTAAGAAAGTTTCTTTCATTATATAAATAGAACAATGTATTTTTAAATGGATGTGGTCAATCCGTGAAGACAAATGTAAAAAAAATCTGGTGGCAAACCACAGTGGTTTATCTCTCTCAACGTCCAATCGGTAAGCAACAGTTCAAGAACAATTCTTTGTACTTCAGTCTCCTCTTTCAACCTCACTCTGCTCTCCCTACCGCTCTTCACCAGCTCAATGAAAAGAGTACCGTTTTTGTACTACTTTTTGCCCCACCTATGCAAATTGACTGTCAACCAGAGCCATCTAGCTTTCAAATTCTCCAAACAGCCAATTTGCAAAGGGGGACAACTCAAACCACACTTTCTGGATCCCTTTCTGGCTGGGGTAACTTTGCTAACCACACGCCCCCTTGATCTACACGATCATCACTAGTCAGCCCATCACGTAGTCGCTCGACCAACATGGCGGGCGTCTCTCTCGCTGCGATCTCCGCGGTGCCTCTTCGTGAACGTCGCGACTTGGCTCGACGTCGCTGTCTTCTTCCTCTGATGACACCACTGCCGGCCGCACATCAAGGATGTGTCGAGGGATGCCATTGATGGATACATTGTTCGGGGACTGAACACTTGTCACAATGCCCCTCCCCCAGTGTGTGGCACAGCGAGCGTCAGGCGGTTTGATCCACACTTCCTCTCCCACTCGCACAGACGCTTGCTTCTCCCCTTCCTCCGTGGCTACGGGCGCAGTTCGGGGATGCCGCCACTCGTACTTGAAGACTGCCCTCTGCGGCACTGACTCCACTTTTTGTCCTGACTTTGGAGCCATATTATACCAGAAAACAGCTTTTGGTGGTGAAATCTGGCCCCTTTCAGCTACAGCCTTG
This sequence comes from Sepiola atlantica, assembly GCA_963556195.1. Classification (NCBI taxonomy): domain Eukaryota; kingdom Metazoa; phylum Mollusca; class Cephalopoda; order Sepiida; family Sepiolidae; genus Sepiola; species Sepiola atlantica. The sequence goes on from OY744524.1 coordinate 50,448,681, forward strand.
ATGGTCCTTTGATGCCGCTCCACAATTCCGTTTCCGCCTGGTCTATATGTAGCCCTGAAATAGCGCTGCACTCCCCACTTATCCAACACATTCTTCAGGGCTGCTGAGCGAAAGGCAGTTCCATTGTCCATTAGCACTTCCGTCACTGGACCCCTCTCCAAAAACACCTCTTCCAGGACCTTTGCAATCTCAGCTGCGTTTTCCGCCTTGATCTCCCTCCAAATGGCCACTCTTCCAGGTCCACAGTCGACCGTTGACAGGTACTGCCTCTGTCGATAGTGCGTCACGTCTATCGCCAACCTGCTCCAGTTCTCTGCCACCTGAACCTCACCACCTTCGTGTCTACTTGGCGCAGGGTCGACTGATTGACACTGGTGGCATCTCTCAACCACTGTCCTGACGGCCTCCTTTGTGATTCTGGGGTCGACCTTCCTGGCCAAGAACAAGGTTCTATCCACTCCGAAATGGTGCATGTCATGCAAATCCTTCGGAGTGTCTTCAGCCAAGCCACATATTGCAGCAGCCGCCTCATTCGGTGCCTTTAGCCAGGTCTTCCTCACCCTTGTCATCACATCTGCTCTGTTCTTTGCTGAGGGAACGATACTGATCCTGAGTTGAAGATCAAATTCCCTAATCAGCTCCCTTAACGTCATCAATCGACGCTTCACGAGCATCTCGGCGGCGCCTTTCATCTTCACCCTCCTTTCTCCTGTAGCTTCGGACTGGACCCAAGAGAACACAGTGGCTGAGTCGGTCCTCACCTCAACATTCCGTAGCCCCCATTTCAAGGCTAAGTTGATGCCCTTCATAACCGCATCCAGTTCCGCCACATTTATGTGAGCCACGTCGTCCTTCTTCCGCAACCAAGCGGCATCTTCTGCAATGACACCACCTATCTCCAAGGTGACCTCCACTGCTATACTGCTTGCATCACACCACACAACACCTTCTGCACTATTGGGTACGTGCCAAACACCTCTCACTGGATCCTCCCTCTTCACCTCTTCAATAATCTCTCTCATAATGTCCACAGTCTCTTTATCAACTCCATCCTCCCACTTCGCTCCACTAGCTCGCCTTTTGATGTAACTACATGCAGTCCGTAGCCATCCTGCAATCGGGTAATGACCCACCAGTCTTCCGCATATCGAGAAGAGTTCCCGCCTGCTCATTTTTTCAGACACCTCCGGGATTTCATTTTCCCTCCGGAACACTAACCTTCCTATTTGGTCCTTCCTTAGTTGGAGCCTTAACGCCGCTCCCCCCTCCAACGATTCCGGGCGTTTTGTGATCAGCCCAAAGCCGTTGAGGTGCTCTACTACGTCCTTTGCAGTTGCTACCGTCTCATCCACCATGATGTCATCAATGTAGGAACTGGTGGCTCTTCTGACTGCATCCTCCTTGCTTAGCACCGTTTTGAGGATCGCCGCCATGATCTTTGGTGCAGAATTCAGGCCAAACCCTAACCTAGTTAGGCAGTATGTTTGGCCTTTGTATCCGACCAGCTGGTACTTCCAGAATTCCTGCGAAATGTGGATCTGTAGGTATGCAGATTTTAAATCCACAATCGCCGCAGCCTTCTGCATCTGCCTCCACTCTCGCATGGTCTCTCCGCACACGTCCATCACATCGCCTCCCGTGTGACATGCAACGTATACGTTCAGTTCCCTGAAGTCCAGTACTGGCCGAACCTTTTGCTTTGTGGGCTGAACAACCGCCATTAACGGCAGCACGCCTTCCACCTTCTTCTTCCATGGTCTTAAAATCCCTTCTGAGATCCAACGGTCCACCTCCTTCTCAAATTCAATTCTTACGCCTCCTCGCAACGTATGCTCGTAGCATTCCACTCTGTTGTTCAGTACGGGAGGTTCTCCCTTCCATACCCACTTAACTGTTCATTTCTCACCATCAAAGTGTGCAGAGAAATCTTGGTCCTCTATCATGCAACTTTTGTCTGACCCGGCCGTTCCTGTTCCTCTGCCACCCTTTTCGGATCGCACACCTGCAGCCCCTTGATGGCCTCCAAATCTCACGGTGTTCCTATGTACTGTGACACCCCCTAGTCGAGCAATTGCGTCCATCCCTAGCACCACATCGACGCCCGTGACAATTTTGTTAATAACAATCGCCTGGATTGTTAGCGACATCCCACATACCATCAACCGTACGACACTTGTGCCATTGCACTTCACCTCTCTGCCGTCAACTGCCGTAATGCTGCTGGTCCCACTGCATGTGTCAACCATGTCTTTGGTGACAAGTGTTGAAGTACAGCCCGTGTCGACAAGGGCCTTTGCACTTCGCCTATTCAAGGTCACTTCTACTTGTGGCGACGTACCCTGAAGCGCCTTCATCGAATAATTGGGGTAGCTACCGGCGCAGTGGCTTCCCCCTGCCCGTTTCCCTGGGGACAGAATCTGCTGATGTGGCCGACTTTCCCACAGCGGTAACACGTGACTTCCGGCTTCGGCTCCCTGCACTCCCTCGCCATATGCGGGCCTTGGCATCGGTAGCATCTGCCAGCGAACCTGGGTCTCTGCCACGAATATTTTGTTAGAGCTGTTTATGTATTTAACGATGGTGTGTAATTGTTTTTGGAAATTATTCTGTTGTTTGTGAAATTCTAAGTTTTTAATTACATTTAAGAGGTCATTTTCAAAGCTAGTCATGAGATCTATTGGTTTAGCGTTTTTTAGGCTTTTGAATCCGTAGGATTCTTTTGTATCTACGTGTTTATCTTTATTGTTAATGAAGAAGTGTGCTCGCCATCGCATTCGGCATATTAGTTCGTAAAAGCGGACAAAACTAGAAATTTTTACAAAATAGATAAACAAGAGTATAACAAACTACTAACAGAAAATATTACAAAAAACTACAAAAAACTAGATACTAGCGAACATAACTACATAGATATAATAAATACTGAAAGTAAACAAATCACAGATAAACTAAAAATTAGCAACAAAGTTAGTAAGTTAAAACCTAAGGAAGCCTATATCTTATTTACAGACCACAAAAGTAACTTTAACAATAACCCCAGCACTCGCTTAATTAATCCGACCAAACCAGAAATAGGAAGAATCAGCCAAACAATTCTATCTAGAATTAACAAACAAATAAGAAAAGACCTAGAATTAAACCAATGGGTGAATACTGCCGACGCAATCACTTGGTTTAACAGTATAGAAAATAAGAACAATTGTACCTTCTTACAATTCGACATAGTGGACTTCTACCCATCCATATCAGAAGAACTCTTCAATATCGCCCTAGAATTCGCCGAGATATATACCGATATATCCAAGGATGAAATTCACATCATTAAAAAATGTGGGAGATCAGTTTTAATCAACAACGAGGACCAATGGATTAAAACGAATATGACAAACTCCTTTGATTTGGCCATGGGTGCCCTTGACTCTGCGGAGGCATCTGATCTTGTGGGGTTATTCATTTTATATACACTCACAAATATATTCGATAATACGAGATGATGGATTAGCGATAATAAGAGACTCTAACAAAGTCAAGGGAGAAAACTTCAAGAAAATTATACATATGGAAATGAAAAAACTAGGTCTAAAGGTAGAAGTAATGGCTAACATTAAAACAACGAACTTTCTAGACGTCACATTAAACTTAAGTAAAAACACCTACGAACCATACCTAAAAGATAACGCCAACCCAATATACGTACACCCAAAGTCTAATCACCCCCCCCCCCCATCAATCATAAAACATATCCCGAATTCGATCGAAAGTAGGCTTATCAACAATTCTAGCAACGAAAGCGTTTTTAAAAAATCAATCAACATTTACAATACAGCTCTAAAAAATAGTGGTTACCACAATACCGAAATTAAATATAAAAAACAGGACACAAATAATTACAACAAAATTAAAAATAAAAACAAAAGAAAAAGAAATATAATCTACTATACCCCTCCCTATAACCAGATGCTAAAAACTAAACTAGGCAAAAAATTCCTAAATCTGATTGAAAAACACTTCCTCGTAACAAACCCTCTACATAAAATATTCAATAAAAATAATCTAAAACTATCCTACAAGAAACCACGTGTTTTAACACGTGGTTTCTTGTATTTCTATTTTAGGTTTTACATTTTAACTAATTCAGTTTTTTATTTATAAATTCGCCCACTGTATTGACAAAACAAAAGAAAACAGGAGCGTCACCAACAATGCCTTTGTTCGAGGGAAGCCCAACGATTGGCTGAGGGAACAACAAAGAATCTGATTGGTTAACTAGCAAGCCATGTATATAAAAACACCTGACAAAAATAACTCCATGCATTTAGCCTGACGATTCCCCCGGGGATGAAACACGGGAGCCTCTGTGTAGCTTGATTGCCATATATATTTTCATTGCATAAAGTAGAGCTAGGTAGTAACCTAGCTCTACTTACGTATCGAGCACTGTTGAAGTAAATACTGAAAACTGACACATAAAAATGATATCTCCTTATAATATTTTATGTGGATACATGAAGTACTAATATATATATATATATATATATATATATATATATATATATATATATATATATATATATGACTCAGCTCAGATTGCCGATCTGGTGGGTATTTTTATAATTTACACAATTAGTAGAATTGTAGAACCTAACTTAGTGGGGTGGCGCAGGGATGATGGTCTAATTGTTATCCCTAATAGTAACGCCCCCCCCCCCTGGTATAAAAAATACACAAAAAACTAATAAGAGCTTTCAAATACCTAGGACTGAAAATAGATATAACCTCAAATTGTAGGGAAGTAAATTATCTAGATATTACCCTGAACTTGAAAGAGGGGTTATACAACCCCTTCAATAAAGATAACCACACACCATCTTATCTTAATATTAGATCCAACCACCCGAAGTGCATAATTAAACAAATACCTAAAACGATTAACACTAGAATTAATAAACTATCGGCAAACAAGAACATCTTTGAAGCAAATAAACACTTATATAATAGATCGCTAGATAGCAGTAGTTACACTGAAAACTCGAATATACCGGGAAGAAAAATAAAAACAAATCCAGGAATAGAGGCCGGAAAATAATATGGTTCAATCCACCTTACTGCCAACTATCCAACATCAACATCGGTAAAGTGTTCTTGAACCTGGTAGACAAGCATTTTAAAAGGAACAATCCATTAAGTAAGATATTTAACAGAAAAACTATTAAAATTAGTTACTCTTTCACCAAGAACATGGATAGGATAATCGCAAAATATTAAATAATTCTAATAACAATAAGGCTATAGTAAATAAATGTAATTGTCAAGTGAAAAATGAATGCCCACTGGACGGTAGAGTACGTGGTTTATAAGGCCACGATATGTCCGGAAGATAACAACAGGGATAAGAAAGTTTACATCGGCATTTCCGCGGAAAACTGGAAACAGCGTTTCTATGACCACAAACACTCATTCATAAACCCAGAACTTAAGAACAACACGGAGTTAGCGAAACAATGGTGGCTACTGAAAAATGAAAACCGGTCCCCAGTGGTTTCTTGGTCAATCCTATGTTATTCTGATGTTCCAAATGGATTTAAGCAAAGATGCAATTTGTGTTTGGAGGAAAAAAATAAGAATCCTGAAATACGAACACAGTAATCTTCTGAATAAAAGAGATGAAATAATGGCAAAATACTGACATAAATGTAAATTTAAAATAACAAATAACTCGCAATCCGAAAGACATTTAGATCAGTAGCGGTGGAGGTACTGAATTCGATATAATTAGATTGTTCTTTCCCTTTAATCCCCTTCCTAATTCTTTATCTATGTATCTCATTATGGACACATGATTATCTACTTGTATATATGTGTATATTGGTGTGTTTGCGTATATATGTGTGTATGTATGTGTACATGTGTGGGTATGTATGTGTATGTATATGTTTACAGATATTTGGTATGGTATGTATTGATTTATATGTATATTTGTATATGTGTATATGTATGCGCACATGTATGCATATGTTGTGTAGGTATGTATATATTATTGTATGCATGTGTATGTGTGTATGTATGTGGTTATATGTATGTATGCATGTTTATATGCATATATTTGCATATGTATACATGTGTATGTGTGTATGGTGTTGTACATACGTAGTTATGTATATGTGCATATATATGCATATATGCATGTATGGGTATATGTGTGTGTATGGGGTAATAGGTATATTGTGCATGTGCGTGTTGTGTGCATAGGTATGTAATGACTATATATGTCTTATGTATATATGTTTTATGGCTGATGTATGTATGTATATGTATATATGTGTATATATTCCTGTGGCTGATATGTATATGGTTATTTGTATGTATGTACATGCATGTACCTGCCACTATGTCAGTAGAACCCTCCTCTCTCTCCTTCTCTCTCTATATCTTTTTTTTCTATTATTCCTTCTTCTCCTTACTCTCTCGCTACACACAAATTTACCTCCCCCTCTTTCTCTCTCTCTCTCTCTCCTTCTTTTCATCCTATCTATCGGTTTTATTCAATATATTTATTTCACTGTCTCCTTCTTTGTCCTCTTTTCCTTTGTCCCCTTTTCCTTTGTCACCCTCTCTTTCACTCTCTTTTTTCCTCTTTCTATGTTTATCGTTCTCCTCCTATCTCTCTTCATCGTTTTCTTTCTTTCCCTCTCTCGTTCATGCTCTCTCTCGCTCTCCGGTTCTCCTTCCCCCCATCTCTTTCTCGTCCCTCCTCTCTCTCTCTTTCTCGTTCTCCCTCTTTCTCTTTCTCGTTACCCCTCTCGCTCTTTCTCGTCCCCCTCTCTCTTTCTCGTTCTCTCTTTTTTTCGCTTTCTCTTTTTCTTGCCCTCTCTCTCTCTCTCTCTTTCTCATTCTCTCTCTCTTTCTTGTTCTCTTTCTCGTACTCTCTCTTGTCATTCTTCTTTTTCTCGTCTTCTTTATTTTTCTCTTTATTTCTCACTAGATCTCTCTCTACCCTCTATCTCCTCCTCTGTGTGTGAGTATATATATATATATATATATATATATATATATATATATATATATATATATATATATATATATATATATATATATATATATATATATATATATATATATATAATTGGTGATTTGGGATATTGTTTGCAAAGTTACCAGTTAATTTCTTAGATTTTATTATGGTCATATAATCAGATAATTTACTTAAAATAATATTGTTTTAAGAGTGGTTTCTGCAGATAACACGTTAAAAACACGTGAATCTAATCGCTTTATTTGTGTGTGATGTTACTGCATATATATGCGTGTGTGTGTCGGTATATATATATATATATATATATATATATATATATATATATATATATATATATATGTGTGTGTGTGTGTGTGTGTGTGTGTGTGTATATGGGTGCATATGTAAGTTTATATGGATATGTGTGTATATGCGTGTATATATGTATATGTGTGTGTGTGCGTGTATATATATATATGTGTATGTATATGTAAATATATATATATATATATATATGAAATTAAAAATGGAAAAGCGGAAGACCTTTTTCGCTCAACGTTTCGCCCAAAATTCACGTGGGCTTTGTCAAGAGCGGACGAAGAATACAAAAATGACAAAAGACGAGAAAGTCTGTAAATTATCGGGGAATATATATAGTGGTTGGGTTCATGTTGAGATGAAGGGTATAATATTTTTTTTTTTTATACCCTTCATCTCAACATGAACCCAACCACTATATATATTCCCCGATAATTTACAGACTTTCTCGTCTTTTGTCATTTTTGTATTCTTCGTCCGCTCTTGACAAAGCCCACGTGAATTTTGGGCGAAACGTTGAGCGAAAAAGGTCTTCCGCTTTTCCATTTTTAATTTCATACCGTCGGATTATTTTTATCCTTTTATATACTCATATATATATATGTATGTGTATATGTATATATATATAGGTATATATGGATGTGTGGGTGTGTGTGTATGTATGTACATATGGTTTGTACGTGTATATGCATGCCTGTGTATGTGTATGTGCGTGGTGTGGTCTCTGACCTTGGATGTCTGTGTCTATTTTCAAATCTTTTCTTAGGTTCTTCACACCCCCAATATACTTTAATCACCAGAATGTAAGTGTCATTTGCCAAATACCAGGGGGAGGGGTGAGAACTGGTGATTTTTGACACGACCGAATTTCTTGAGAAGCATTGAACTCCCCTGAATGCCTATATTTATATATATGGCCTCCCCTTCCCTCTCTGTCATAAATTATAAAATTCCCCTCTCACTACATAATTATAGATTAAATATGCTTCAAATTTCCCCCTCTCTCTAAATATGTATTGGATAGGTTGTCACTCCCTCTCTCTCTCTCTCTAATTATATTTGAATTGTCGAGTGTGATTTTCCCCTTTTTTCAGTTTGAAAAATGTAATCATCTAAATTGGATGCTTGAAAATACCACAAGGTTGAAATAAATTATTGCATCGATGATTATGTAATTTCGTGTTACTACATTTTATTTATATATATATATATATATATATATATATATATATATATATATATATATATATATATATATATATATATAATTAATTAATTCAGTTCAAATATTCAAAAAATGAACAAAACCAAGATTTTCCAAACGTGCTCAATATATATTAGAGCTATTTATATTAAAATAAACATAGATTGAGCGCCCGACAATTGTTTCAGAGCCCTGCCGGCTTCTTATCAAGGGCAATACTGAATTATCTCGCCAGTTGAAAAAGCGAAAAACCTTAAAATCAAAACGGAAAAAATAAAATAAAAGAGGGAAAGGGAAGGATATGTGAAAGAAAAGGCAAATCTTACATATTAGACGTGCCACAGACAACTCGGCCAAACTCAACAGGCAGTTAGCTATTATAAACATTAAAGTATTGGGAAATTAAACTATAAGGAATTAGTAAGATAGGGCCTAATAACTAATTAATAAAAATCTAAAATTTGTAACGAATAACTAAGAAGTTTCCTACTTTCATGAAATTACTGATGGTTTAATCTAAGCCCTTTATAATCTTAAAAATGAATAATAATAGGAATATTATAAATATAGATTACAGAGAATAGCAGTAGGTTATTAAACATAATGGGTAATGTAACTGAAGAAATAAATATAACTCCACTAGTTGGAGCAAGAATTAGAACCCAGAACATTTATAGATAAATTATACAGGGTAGATTGAATGTTGGAAAAATGGATACATTGAAAGTTGAACATGGGGATAAAATCAGGGAAATTAACTTGGTACTAATTGAGCGCTGATAGGTAAGTAAATATAGAAAGATCATAATATAAAATTCCTTCGAAATATAATACATAATCTTACAGAAATTGGATAAAAATACCTAATAGGTGATATTAAAAATAATAAGTTTCATATCCCTAAATTAATAATAAAAAGTAAGTTTATAAGATAAACGTAATTACTAGATATTGTTAGATGTAAATTAAGTGATAATTAAAGATTTTTCATATATATAAAATTAATCGAAAATAGGATAGAAAAAATAAAATAATAAAAGAATAATATCATCTGAACACAGCTTAATTTGATAAATTATAATAGAAATGAATCGACATAAATAATCTAAATTCTCCTCGTAAAATATGTTTTTATAATTTTTATATTATATTAATACTTGACAATAAAAACATATAGTTATTATGTGTATATGTGTGTGTGTAAGTGTGTATATGTGTATGCATATATATATATATATATATATATATATATATATATATATGTGTGTGTGTGTGTGTGCATGTATGTGTATATATGTATATAATAGTGTGTGTGTGTGTGCGTGCGTGTGTTGGGAAATGTTTGTGTCTGGGATCACGGAAGTAAAATGAAAAGATGTTGTGTTTTTCCCGCTTTGAGGATGACATAGTGTTTTGACACTGTAGCAGTTACCTCCTCCTTTCAAAACATAACTACACCGGTTTGCCGGTAGGTGTCGCTTTTTCACCGACAGGTGGCGCTGTAAAGCGACACCAGAGTTGTCTGCCCTTCTGACTATAAAAACCGTTGCAAACGGAAAATCCCACTCTTCTTCACCGACCGACCAGTCTCGACAGAATGACGCTGACACTAGCGTTCCGTTTCACTCTTCTCTGGTCGACAGAACGACGCTAATACACTAGCGTTTCGTCTCACGCTTTTCTTCTCAATCGGCATAACAACTACCAACACACGTGGGCAAACAACGGTAAGAGTTCTCAACTCGTTTTCTTTGCGTACGGCTTTCAAAGACTTTTCCTACGCCGGATTCATTTCTTCTTATACCTTTTCAAGAACTGTTTTTCCATCGACACACATGCATACATCACACACTTCACCATTCCACGTACACACACGTTCAATAAACGTTATTTGAACTAACTTATTTGGTTTGTTAATTATTACTCTGTCTTTTGCATGCAACATTGCTTGATTTAACGTACACGCTTATAATCGGGGGAACACGACCCTCGATCCGAACATTGGTTACCCAACGTGCAAGCTTTGTTGTATGGGGCAGAGTAATTAATTTTGTACACAAACAAAACAAAAAAAGATATCATTTCTCGTTTTTTCTTCCGTGGTGAAACGAATTACGCATCCATCCTTTTCCTTTTTTTTTCTACCCACGTGGTAGAAATATACAAACAAAAAAAGAAGCCACCGTCTCCATTTTTCCTGGCCACGCGGAAATACCCAAACAAAGAAAAACAAACATTTCTCGGCTCTCTCCGAGTATAAAACAAATTACAATTTCATTTTTTTTCTTCTTCTCTTTCTCGACCCACGTGTCGGAAAATTATATACAAAGAAAAAGACAAACTTTTGCCAATCCTTTTTTTTCTTTTTCGACGAACAAAAGGACCTTACAAGACGCCATTTCCTTTGTTTTGAACACGTGGAGATAAAAAGAAAACAAAAGAAAACAAACGCTCACGCTGCCCATCTTTTTCGTGACTAAAAAATTCAAAATAATGCCATCATCTTTTTCTCTTACCACGTGGAAATGAAAATTAAACAAAAAAAAAGAAAATACGAATTTATTTTCTGTTTCAACAACAAGCAAAAAAGGAAGCTGCCATCTTTTTCCCTAACCACGTGGAAATGAAAATTCAAACAAACAAAAAAAAAAGGAAGATACGAATTTTTTTTTTCTTTCTTTTAAACAACAAAGGAAAGGAAGAGAAGCCGCCATTCTTTCTCTACGTGGAAACTAACATTCAAACAAACGAAAACAAAAACGTCATTCCTCGTGTGAAACAAATTACGACTCCATTGTTTTCTTTTCTTTTCCCCTTCCACCCACGTGTTGGAAATATATATATAAAAGAAAACTACAAAACAGACAACACACGATGACAAACTCAGCCAAACACGAACAACATCACCAAGCCCCAAGACTTAATACTGGTTGTAAAAAGTCAGGCTCAGCAAGCACCAACATCACCCTTCAAGGGCTACCAACCCTCTTCAACAACTGGACGTTCATTGATAAACAGGAGGACACATCAACTTGAACAACCAACTCTTCCCGGACATTCATCAAACATTTCCGGACATCACTGACGACACTATGGAAGAAATCACACCAGTTTAAAATGAGTACAACTGCACAAGCACCACTAAATACTCAACAACTGGACGTTCGTTGATCAACTGGGGGACACATCAACTCGAACGACGCGCACCAACACCAGTACAGACCCACTTGTACCTGGACCTGCTAACTCACTTGCAGACATTTGTGCATCTGATTTTGACCATAGTGTACCACCAATCTCAACAACTACATGTTTGTTCATCAGTTCCACAACACGGGCTAATTAACATGAACAACATCAACAACTGCACAGACTCACTTGTGCTCATTCATCAACAATTGCACAGACTCACTTGTGCTCATTCATCAACAGCTGCACAGATTCACTTGTGCTCGCTCATCAACAGGCACAGACCCACTTGTGATCACTCATCAACAACCGCGCAGACCCAAGCACCAAACATTCCCGGACAACACTGACAATTCAACGTTCGTTCATCAGCTCTGCATCACGCAGACTAATCAACATGAACAACGCCACCAACAAGTGCAAATTCGCTTGCACTCAGCATTTTTCAACCGCAAACTCACTCGCGCTCAAACTTGATGCAGACCCAAACAACACGCAGATTCACATGCGTTACAAACACTCAATTCCGCAGACGTACTTGCGATCAATCATTCAATACAGATGCAGAAACAGAAATAAGTAGCGTGCACACTACTTTTTCTAGTCTTCAACAGCAAAACAGACATAACCACAAAGAATGCTTCTCATCTACAACTGTACATATTGAATAATATTTTCATATTTTTCAATCTGGGGGGAGTCCTTGTAGCAGTTACCTCCTCCTTTCAAAACATAACTACACCGGTTTGCCGGTAGGTGTCGCTTTTTCACCGACAGGTGGCGCTGTAAAGCGACACCAGAGTTGTCTGCCCTTCTGACTATAAAAACCGTTGCAAACGGAAAATCCCACTCTTCTTCACCGACCGACCAGTCTCGACAGAATGACGCTGACACTAGCGTTCCGTTTCACTCTTCTCTGGTCGACAGAACGACGCTAATACACTAGCGTTTCGTCTCACGCTTTTCTTCTCAATCGGCATAACAACTACCAACACACGTGGGCAAACAACGGTAAGAGTTCTCAACTCGTTTTCTTTGCGTACGGCTTTCAAAGACTTTTCCTACGCCGGATTCATTTCTTCTTATACCTTTTCAAGAACTGTTTTTCCATCGACACACATGCATACATCACACACTTCACCATTCCACGTACACACACGTTCAATAAACGTTATTTGAACTAACTTATTTGGTTTGTTAATTATTACTCTGTCTTTTGCATGCAACATTGCTTGATTTAACGTACACGCTTATAATCGGGGGAACACGACCCTCGATCCGAACAACACGTTGACTACCTGTTGAGTTTGGCCAAGTTGTCTGTGGCAGGTCTAATATGTAAGATTTGCCTTTTCTTTCTCATATCCTTCCCTTTCCTTTTTATTTTCTTTTTTTTTTTCCTTTTTGATTTTTAGGTTTTTCGCTTTTACAACTGTCGAGATGATTTAGTATTGCCCTTGATAAGAAGCCGGCAGGGCTTTGAAACAATTGTCGGGCGCTCAAACTATGTTTATTTTAATATACATATATATATATATATATATATATATATATATATATATATATATATATATATATATATATATATATATATATATGTGTGTGGGGGGGGGCAAGAATTCGACATAATGTGTAGATAAAATAAAATGAAAACAGTATAAACAAACGAAATATAAGCGACCAGATTACATCAATACGTAACGAAACTTGAATAAAATTAAGCAAAATATCAGTCCTCCTTTTATATTACACTTCATTTACCTGATCGCTGTATGTTTCCTCTAATTTTATTCTCTTGTTATTTTCAAATGATTTTCACGTTTCGAATTGTCTCTATTTCTATCTATCTTGGCGGACTTAATACATATGGAAGGGGAATCTATCTTACATATTTTCTGGAAGAGATACCAAAACTTATGTAAAAAGTTAATGTGTAATTTGTGTGTGTGTTTTTAAATCAAACGGGGCATAGAAATACCTGGGATAGTGCCCAGGTGCGAGGTTACCCCACTCGGCGTGATAGACCCATAATTATTTTAGATCATCCAGCTAGGAGACGGAAACTCTGATGTAATTATAGCGTTCTATATATTCTTTCAGTTATCTTGCCTCGCCAAATTTACCAGACATTTTAGAAGGAGAACGTGCTGCGTGTGTTGTACAAGCGAACAACATGTCCGTGTACTGTACATATATCCCTACAAGTCCCATGGCGATAAAGAAATGGCGACGTGAGCAGGCTTGTTAGGCTTGAAGTACACATGTTACACCCATTTAACATTTTGACGAGGTTGTGATTAGCCGAGCATTAGTGTAGCACTGCTCATCCAGAATTTTGGAAATGGCCTAGAAAAGCTTACTTAACCCATGTCTGTTCCACTATTCAACTTACCAGTCACTTGCAGTTGGGACTGTTCATACTTACAGTGTAATGTTATCGGCTGGGTTAAGTAAGTAGTAAGACGGAGAGAAGTATAGGATAAGTAACAAGGTTTATTGGCGGTCAAAATACATTCTAACTGAGTCATCGCCAGGGGCCGTAACTCGTCCCCTCACCGGTTAATCGTCAGTGCAGTAACACTACACCCCCCTTTCAGTTGTAAAGTTCTTTACAAGGACAGTCTTTTAGGTGGTCGAACTTGTCGACCGCTTCTTGTATATTTCCCTTGGTCAGGACCTCTGGAACTCTCTAGTGGGATGTTTCTTTGGTTACTGGGAAGATCTGTTGAGTCATCATCACAGCTATACATATATCCATATCGAGGGGAACGTGGTAAGGTGTTTGCTTCCTGTGGGGTAGCCACCTGAGGGAAGCTGGTTTCTCCGTTCCTTAGGCGCAGATTACTTTTGTTGCGTCAGTGTAGTCCTGAATCTGTCTTAACTAGGACTGACCTTGGTGACAGAGTTTTACTTACTACAGCTGTACTGGTCTTAGGTATCTTGACCCAGACTGGTTGTCCTTTTTCAAAGGCAGGACGATCTTTAACCCTATGACGTTTGTCATAGTTTTTCTTTTGTCTGGCTTTGAGCCGGGTGTCTGCCCTTCTATGTTCCTCGATGTTTTGCTGATCAAATGAATTTCTTTGAGGAATGGTAGGGATCCGTGTTCTTAGTTTTCTATTCATTAACAGCTCTGCAGGACTCTTGCCGTGTTGCAGAGGAGTGCTGCGATAATTTAGCAGTGCTATGTATGGGTCACTTGCTTTCTTCAATAAGTTTTTTATTGTCTGGACTGCACGTTCAGCTTCTCCGTTTCCTTGCGGATGATGGGGGCTACTTGTGAGGTGCAGGAAGTCAAAAACATTTGAAAAGTTCCTGAATTCACTAGAACTGAATTGGGGACCGTTGTCAGATATGATTGTCTCTGGGATCCCATGCCTAGCGAATATTGATTTGCAATGCTCTATTACGCTGGCTGAGGTGGTTGTCCATAAATGGACTATTTCAATCCACCTGGAAAAATAATCGACAATCAGAAAATATCGGTGTCCCATGAATTCGAACAGATCCATTCCTATTTTCTGCCATGGATATGCAGGTAATTTGGTGGGTTGTAGTGGTTCTGGTGGATATTTTCGTTCTGTTTCACAGATACCACATTTCCCAACTTTGTCTGCAATTTGTTTAGAGAGGCCAGGCCACCACACACTTTCGCGAGCTAGTGCTCGGCATTTGACAATACCTTGGTTCCCTCATGTAGACGCTCTAGTATGTCTTTTTGAAGTACATTAGGAATGACAAGTCGGCTCTGGTACATTAGAAGTCCCTGGTAAACTGTTAGGTCCTGGTTGACAAACCAGTACTGTTTTAGTTCGGAGTCCCACCTTGCTCTTTCGGGCCAGTGGTCCATCTCATAATATTTGATTACCTGACTGCAGACCTGGTCAGTATTTTGTTTTAGTCAGATATCCTCCAATCGTTTATCGCTCACCGAGATATTTCCTATGACTGAGCGGATAAATGAGTCGGTCTCTGTCTCCTGCTGGATATCCTGTATAACGGGACTACTCCCAGGTGCTGGGGACAAAGTGTCTGCTGTTGTGAGGTCTTTTCCCGCTGTGTATATGATCTCATAGGAGAATCTCATTAGCCTCATGCGGAAACGTTGAATTCTTGGAGTCAATGCGTCGAGTCGCTTCGACTTCAACAGTGCCAACAGTGATTTGTGATCTGTTTCGACTGTGAATTTTGGCATTCCGACCAAGTAGTCCACAAATTTTTCACAACACCAAGTGACTGCTAGTGCCTCCTTCTCAACCTGTGCATATCTCTGCTCTGTTTCTGTCAGAGATCGTGAAGCATAAAATACCGGTCTCCAGTCATTTTCTTGCTTCTGCAGTAGTACACCGCCTAGGCCATTACTTGATGAATCTGCTGATACCCTTGTCGGCTTGTTGGAATTGTAATGAGTCAGTACTGGTGCAGAACTCAGTTGCTTCTTCAGGGTCTGGAATGCTGCTTTCTGAGGCTCATCCCAGATCCATTCTGACTCTTTCCTAAGAAGCTCTCGGAGTGGTTTGGTGGTTTCGGCTAGATTCCTAACAAATTTTCCGACCTGGTTTGCCATGCCCAGTAAGCGTCGTAATTCGGACACATTCTCAGGTCTGGGCAAGTCTATAATTGTTGCTACTTTTTCGGGATCTATTTGTATTCCCTCTTTTGATATAATGTGACCCAGAAACTTTATGTTTCTGACAGAAAATACACATTTATCGTTGAGTGTAGCTCCTGCAGCCTTCATTTTCTGCAGTACTGCTTTTAGTCGCTGGTCGTACTCCTGCTGGTTTCTTCCACTTATTAGGACGTCATCTATATCACAGATGACTCCTGGTATTCCGGATAAAATGTGTGTCATCTCCCTATGAAAGATTTCTGGCCCAAAACTTATCCCGAATGGAAGTCGTTTGAAACAGTACCTCCCATAAGGTGTTATAAATGTGGTAAGGACCTGCGATTTTTCGTGTAGGACGATTTGGTAGAAACCGTTGTTGCAGTCAAGCTTGCTAAACACTGTGGCTCCATCGAGCCTGGCCAGTAATTGGTCCGTGGTGGGTAAAGGAAATTTTTCCCGTTTCACACTCTCGTTTAGCTTGGTAAAGTCGACGCATAACCTAACTTTACCATTAGCTTTTTGGACGGCGACTATTGGGGCACACCAATCAGTTGGTGATTTGACTGGACGGATTATGTCCTCATTCTCCAGACATTTCAGTTCTTCCTGAACCTTCTGTTTCATAGGCAACGGCAATCTTCTAGGGGTAGCAATGGAAAAGGGCTGAGCTCCTGCATCCAAATGTATCTGGTACACATGTTCCAGTTTCCCTAGGCCTGTGAACACTTCTGGGAACTCTTTCTTATACTGGTGCCCTTTGCTTGTCACTCTATTAACTGCTTTCAGCAGGTTAAGGGCTTTGATTGCTGGTCTTCCCAGTAGAGGTTCTTGCAGACTCTCTATAACATAAGGGTCTTGTTGCAAGCTTACTTTTTCTGTGGCCAGTTTAGCCGTCATACATCCTATAAGGTTTATCTCATAATGACCCGGTCCGTACAGTCTTTTGTTTGTGAGTTGGATGAGTGGGGAATTTTTCCTGAAGAACCGGTATCCAGTCTAAAAATTATAATTTTGGTACAGGTCTTAGTGGTGACCTTGATTTTAGCCTGCCAGTTTGTATTATTCTCAGTGGTAATTGTACCTATATTTTCGAGAGTGACAGAACCTAAAAAATGATTTTCTTCTTCCTCTCTTATTTCTCTAACCTTCACTTTATCGGTTCTGCAAAATTTTGCATAATGCCCTTTCTGCGAACAAATTCTGCAGCGTGCATCTTTTGCTGGGCAGTCATTTCTATTGTGAAATGGAAATTTCCCGCAGCATGTGCATTTGCTAGGCATTTTCGATTTCGGATGTGGTTGTTTGGTGAAGTTTGTCTTGTAGGTTCGCTTCGTAACCTGGTTGATTTGAGGATCCGCTGCATCGGCACCGGAGGAAATGGTCTACATCTGTTGTTTCGAAGTTTCATAGGCTCTACCTATTTGTAGGCACTTGTCTAGAGTAAGCTGTTTATCAGAAAGTAACTTTTCTCTGACGGTATCGCTTCAAACTCCGACAACGACTTGGTCTCGAATAAGCCTATCCTGTAGCTGTCCGAAATTACAGTTCTTTGCAAGTTGTCGAAGAGCAGCTATATAGGTCTCGATACCTTCCGATACTTCTTGCTTGTGAAGATGGAATGTATAGGATTCGTAAGCTTCGTGTGTTTCGCCCACGATAAAATCCTCAAACTTCTTCATCACCTTCTCTAGGTCCGTTTTTTCTTCCTCAGAGTTAAACTTCAACCCTTCATATATATCGTAACTATCCTCCCCGATAGTTGCTAAAAATACCGATGTCTGATATGAAGTATCTGCTTCTTTAGACAATCTACTAGCGATCGAATAATTGAGAAAATTTCGTTTAAATTTTCGCCAGTTATTAGCAACATTTCCAACGAGAGTCATTCGTTCAGGGGGGGGGTATATTAGCAGAATATTGCTTTATGTCGGTGTGAGGCATTTTTCAAAAGTATACGATATATATGAGAAAAACAAATTTCTGTACTCACTGTTCTCTCTTTTCTTACTTTTTTTTTTGTTTTTGTGGGACTGTTTTCTGTAAGTCGTTTGTTTATCGATAGTAGAATTTTCTTTCTCTTAGAAATCCTTTGATACCGATACGATATCCGATCTTTTACTTTGTTTTTTCGGTCTCCACAAATTGTATCCTTTATCTGACACCATGTAATGTTATCGGCTGGGTTAAGTAAGTAGTAAGACGGAGAGAAGTATAGGATAAGTAACAAGGTTTATTGGCGGTCAAAATACATTCTAACTGAGTCATCGCCAGGGGCCGTAACTCGTCCCCTCACCGGTGAATCGTCGGTGCAGTAACACTACAAACAGGACTAAACAAAACATTACAAAGTTTTTTCTTCATATATAACGATAGTCGCATGGAATGTTTGTACATTCCTCGATCGAGAGAAGTATTAAGTCTGCACCATTAACTGCCCTGTCAAGACTGAACCAAGTGCCGATCTGTTGAAGTCTCTTCTTTTTATAATCAACACAACAACAACAATTACAACAAAGGCGCCCTCTGGGCCAATCCAAAACTTCACCCAATGGCTGTAACTTGATACATTACATTCCTCCATTCTTAGATGGATCACTAAACATAGTCTCTTAACTTAAATGGAGCTCTCCTTACACGCTCAGATCTCCGAGGAATAGGCGATGCTTTCTGTTTGAAGTCTATAGGTTCCACCTCAGCCTCATCCTGTTTTAATAATTCAGGAACTCCTTCTTCCTCAGTAGACTCCCTTGTACTGGTTGTCACCGTGTCCTCTGCGGCATCATTCATATCAGTCACATTCTCCTCTGGGACCCGGATTGTCCTTTTAATGATCTGGTCTGAATGTCTCCGTGTAACTTCTCTCTCGGTCTCTACCTCAAAATTGACATTACCCAACTGCCTCGTAATGATGCCCTCCAGCCATCGTTGACCAGTGCCAAAATTCCTCACAAGGACTGGATCATTCACCCCATGATTTCGGCACGGTGTCATGATTTTAGTACCCTTCTCCATTTTGTAGTTATACACCCTGCTCTTAAACTTGTTTGGCTGTAACAGATGAAAGGCTGTTCTTAATTGTCGCTTGAACAGCAATTCAGCTGGAGGAACCCCAGTTACTGTGTACTGTGTGTGGAGCTGTCCTGTAGTTAAAAAGGAATCTGTTGACTTTTGTTTCAAGAGATGTTTTTGTGTCTTTGTCCATCCTCTTCATTGTTTCCTTGAATGTACGCACACTGCGTTCAGCCTGGCCGTTGGAAGAGGGATGATAAGGAGCCGTGAATATGTGTTTAACCCCATTTGCCTCTAAAAACCTCCTGAATTCATCACTGGAGAAACAAGGGCCGTTGTCACTCACAACCAGCAGAGGCAAACCATGAGTCGCAAAGATTCCCCTCAACTTCTCAATGGTAGCTGCAGCAGTGGATGTCTTCATTATGCAAACCTCCATCCATTTGGAGTAGGCATCAACCACTATTAAGAACATGTGTCCAAAAACTGGACCAGCATAGTCTATGTGAATTCTTTCCCAAGGCTGACTTGGATATTCCCAACAATGAATCGGAGTTCTGTTGGGCTGTTTCTGATTTAGCACACAACTTTCACACCCCTTGGCGGTCCACTCAATATCTTCATCCAGTTTTGGCCACCATACATAGCTTCTAGCTAATGCTTTCATCCTCACAATGCCTACATGAGTCTGGTGTAATTGCTGCAGAACTTTTCCTCTCAACTTAGAAGGAATAATAATCCTGCTTCCCCACAGTAACACACCATCTTCACAGGTCAGTTCCTCCCGTTTATTAAAATAGGGCTTTAACTGTTCACTCCAACTGACCCCATTCCAGCCATTCATGGTGAATTTGTATACCCGACTCAAGATTGGATCTTTCCTAGTCTCTGCTCTCACAGCTTCAACCTTCACTGGAGCTTCCACAAGGTCCATCATAAATATTTCATTAGTGGATTTAGATATATCTTTTACCTGAGCCTCCAGTGGAAGACGACTCAAACAGTCCGCATTACTATTGAGGGCTCCAGTTCGATATTCTAGTTTGTAATTATAGGCAGCCAAGAATAGAGCCCAACGCTGAACCCGAGCAGCTGCCATAGCAGGAATTGGCTTGTTCTCTGCAAATAGACCCAACAACGGTTTGTGATCGGTGAACATCGTGAAGGGGTTTCCAAACAGATATTGATGTAACCTCTTCACTGCAAAAACCAGGGCAAGCCCTTCCTTTTCAATGTGTGCATAATTCTGTTCAGCATCTGAGAGCGTTCGGGAGATGTAACATACTGGCTTTTCACTGCCATCTTCCATCCTATGAGCCAACACAGCTCCCAAGCCATAAGGAGAAGCATCCACTTAGATGGGTCAAAATGAGTCAGAAGGGGTGCTGTACACAGCATTTCCTTTGTCTCTTCAAAAGCTTTTTGTTGGCAGGCTTCCCACTTCCAAACTGTGCCTTTCCTCATTAGACTGTGCAGTGGCTCAAGTCGTGTGGACAAATTTGGTAAATGACTGCGATAATAATTTACTGCCCCAAGATAGGCTTTCAACTCTGTAACATTCCTGGGTGTGAGGGCTCTTGCCATCGCAGCCACTTTCTCTGGTAGAGGAGCTGTACCATCCTTGCTAACCTTGAACCCTAGATAGGTTATTTCCTCAAGAAGGAATTCGCACTTGCTTCTTTTTAATTTGAGCCCAGCTATGCTCAGCGTATGTAATACTCTCTCTAGGTTCTTTAAGTGGCTGTCATCATCGAGACCTGAAATTAGTATATCGTCCACTCGTATCTTGCAGAAAGGAACATCTTTCAATCGTTTGTCCATCTCCTGTTGAAAAATGCCTGTAGCACTGTGCACCCCGAACTGTAACCTTGTGGGTTGGTACAAACCCCTATGTGTGTTTACAGTTAACAATTCCTGGGTACTTTCCTCCAATTTCAGCTGCTGATAGGCATGGCTTAAATCCAGTTTGCTGAATTTTTCACCCCCTGTGTGGCAAATATATCTTCGGTTCGAGGAATAGGGTAGCTGACACATGGAGCTGCTGCATTGATGGTTTGCTTATAGTCCCCACATATTCGGATCCCCCCATTGTTACTTTTAACAACGGGCACTATGGGTGCAGCCCATCTAGAATATTCTACTATTTTGTAAATGCCTTGGTTTTCTAGGTGGTCTAACTCCTTCTCCACCCCTTCTCTCAAAGCATAAGGTACAGGCCTGGCTCGACAAAATTTGGGCGTGGCTTCTTTATCAATGGGTATATTCACCTGAAAGTCTTTCAGGCATCCCATTTCTCCATTAAATAAGGCATCATATTTTGTAAGTATTTTTTTAAGCCTCGATGGGTTCTCCCTTGTTAAATAAAACAGCCTTTCCCAGTCCAGCTTTAACTTCTTCATCCAATCTCTACTCAGTAGAGTTGGTACCTCTCCTTTCACAACCAGTTGTGGTAAACAGTTCACTTGTCCTTCATGTAATACCTCTACAATTGTTGTCCCCTGAGGTTTTACTATTTCACCAGTATACGTCGTCAGTTTTACTGTGCTTATTTTTTAAATCCTGAATCCTGCCCAGTTCTTTAAATTTTTTTAGACTAATGACCGAACAAGATGCTCCTGTATCTACCTCCATGACCACTTTTTTTTTGTTTAACAACAGCTCCACCTTTACCGGTGGTGTTTGCAAGTTAGAAACATTGTATAAATTCAATTCTTCTTGCCGAACCTCCCTCTCATCCAGATTTAACCTTTCCATAGTGAATCCTTTTTCAACTGTCTGGTCTTCATCCACCACATTCATTGGATCGCTCTTTTTAGTTATTTTAAAGAATTTACCTTGTTGCTGCCTGCACTTTCTGCGGGTATGTCCACTCTTATGACATCTGTAACATTCACTATTTTTAAATGTACATTTATCTGCCGTGTGTCTGGTACTACCACATCTGTAACACTCCCGTCTCAAGGGTAATTTGTGTATTGGGTTTTCATAATCGGGAAATGTTTCCTGCATTGATATAGAATATTTCCGGGCTGATTCGATTGACACTGCTATTTCAATAGCTTGATTCAACGTTAGATCCCTTTCGGTTAGTAGGCGTTCCTGGATTTTCACATCTTTAATTCCAGAGACTAAGCGGTCCCGTATGTATTCACCAACCCTCTCTTCAAAATTGCAGTGTTCGGACATTTTCCTTAATGCGGCCACATAGTCACTTATAGACTCTTCCTCCCTTTTGTCCCCTGTGTTGAACAAGAATCTTTCATGAATCACATTAGGTGCTGGTTTAATATGTCTCTGCATCAGCCCAACTAGTTCATCAAACGTATTCTTTTCCGGGCGATTATCTGCTAAACCTCTTAACACAGCATAGTTTTTTGCACCAATAACGGATAATAAAATCGCCTTTTTCTTCCCTTCACTCTCAATATCATTGGCTATAAAAAAAAACTCCACACGTTCAATGTAATTAATCCAGGACTCTTCAACATCGTTCCATTCCCGTAAAGTGCCCATCAACGCCATTTTTTTTTATGCTTCTGGGAACTCTGAACACATCCAATGAGTGTGTTTACTTTTTTTTTTCCTTAAAAACTTCCAGCAGATGTTGGTGTTAATCTTCCAAATCCCTTCCTCGCATATTTTTCTACTACCTCGTCACCAATTATTAAGTCTGCACCATTTACTGCCGTGTCAAGACTGAACCAAGTGCCGATCTGTTGAAGTCTCTTCTTTTTATAATCAACACAACAACAACAATTACAACAAAGGCGCCCTCTGGGCCAATCCAAAACTTCACCCAATGGCTGTAACTTGATACATTACAAGAAGTAGAAAAACCTGAGCGACGAACTGGTTGTGAAAGAACTGAATTGGTATAGGATTGACATTACAGCACTTGCGTAAGTCCGATTCAGTGATGACAGACGTGGAGGCTGGTTTCTTCTGAAATGGCACCTCCTTGTGCGATTAAGTTGTAACCGCTTATGACTGTTATTTTGGTTTATGGCACAACTTGTAGCGACGAAGGGTCTAAGATCTCAGAACAGTGCTAATTACTATCTCTGTCGCCGACACTAATCTCGGCACTGATCGTTACAAGCACAGTTAAGTCGTCGGCAAAGGCGGAGTACTTCAACATGGTGCAAGTACCTGCCAAAGTAATCCCATTTAGGACCAAATCCACCCTTAGCCTGTGAAGGAAGAGCTCCAACACAAGCACATAGAGCATCAGTGAAAGCGGACATCTCTGCTGAATAGATCTGGATAATCTCAAGCACACCGGGGTTTGCATATAAGAGGCGAATCCAAGAACGAAATTACGGGCCAAAAGCGGCCGCAGACAAAACAGCCTCAAAGTAACGATGGTCCACCCTATCGAATGCTTTGGACTGATCTAAATTGATCAGCGTGGCTTCTGTGTCAACTTTATCTATGATCAGGCGTATTGAGTGCAAATTATCCTGAATGGTCCTACCCCCTTACAGCACAAGTCTGTTCAGGGCTAATTAGACCAGCCAAAACAAGCTGCAAGATCTTGGCCAAAATCTTAAACTCAGCATTTAGCATTGTTAAGGGCCGAAAATGATTGCTTTTGCATAACAACTTCACTATACCCATGGTCAAGTCCCATTCCTAAACCATTAGTTAAATAAAACTGCCAGCAAGGGAACAAAAATGTGCGACATCCTTAAATACACCTCGTAGGGCAAACCATCAATCCCAGTAGACTTGTTATGGCCGACCCGCTTTAAGACTTCCTGAACTTCTTCCTCTGTTATGCAACCTTCGCACCAAGCTGTTTCGGTCGCCTTGAGACGAGAAAAGTCAGCTAAATAGGGGTCGAATTGTGCTAAGGACAGACCGGGTTCCCTGGTAAAACGATCCTGGAAATGAGAACGAAACGCCTCCAGAATATTTTGTGGTCACGAGACGCCCATCCGGCAATGAGACATGTGCGATATGCTGATCAGCAGCTTATCCACTTTCCTCTGCATGCAATTCAGCGCCCATATTTGTTGCTTCTTTAGGTATTCTCTTTAACCTATCCCTAATCACTAAAGCTTGGTGCTCTTGGATAGTCACGAACGCCAGCTTTGCTTTAATTATAGTAAATTTAGCACTATCTAATCTAGAATCTAGTGCCACTTTAGCTGCCCTAGTTGTTAGATTGAATCGTCGGCTAAAATCAGCAGTAAAGGACCTAATTACTTTCTTAAAGTGAATCCACTTCCTATTCCCAATTACAGCCCCCGTCAATTCTTGCTGTAAGATTAGTAATAGCTGTTCCTGGTAGCCCTTCACATCGAACAACGAAGTGTTGAGCTTCCAGTACCCAGCCAATCTAGGCCTAAACAAGCCCGAACAAGTCTATGATCCGAGTAAACTATATTATGAAAACTTGGACATTCTAATAATTCTACGTTGACTCTCCTAATTAAGAAACAGTCACTAAAACTCGAAAGTTGTACCGAAGCCACGCCTAGCTGACCAAGTCCATACTCTATCACGAGGCTTCTCATTTCTGAATTTATCGATAAGTTTGATCTTATTGATAAAATCCCGAAATGCCTTAGCATCCCGATTATTGTTAGTTCCCCTAGCACGATTACGATCTATATTGGGATGCAGGACCACGTTCCAGTCTCCTGCTAAGATAACCGTTCGAGTTGTACTCATGAATTGCTCGATCCGGCGAAAGAAAGGAGCAAGCTCAGCATGGTTATTGGGCGCATAAACCCCAATGAGTCGAAATGCCTTCCTTCCGGATCTATGAAACAAGGGTCACACGACGCATCTAAAGACTTATTTACTAGCCAGGAAACACCCCTTGAGCGAGAATCGAAGTATGCTGAGTAGACGTGAAAACCCCTAGCCAGCGCACCCAAATGATCACCTGGAATTAAATGAGTTTCCTGAATACAACATATATTCACTTCAAGGTACTGAAATTTACGAGAATCAGCTTTCAGCGCATGGACATTTATGCTTGCTAGATAGAGAACCATTCAAAGTTCTTAGGGTTGGGTTTCAGAAACGAACATCGATGGGGTCAGGATGCCGACATCTGAATACTGATTTGCCTATCCTGGGAGATGCCGCCAAGATCCAAAGGGTATGTTAGTTTGGCTATTCTATAAAGGGAGGCGTGCAACCGAACGGGGACCCTCCAAAAACAATCTTTACTTAAAACTTTGAGATCAATTCTTACGGTAATAAGGAAACGAAAGGAAGCTAAGCGACTATGGCAAATGCTGGCGGAGGCTAACGACAATTTTGATGTATTACCGCCCGTTGCTATTCTTGTTTCCTTATTACCGCAAGAATTCTTTTGGCCTCGGGAAAGCTAAGGGGATCTTCAACCGATTTATTGTTCACCTTTTTAAAAGCGAGTAAAACTTTTAAGTCAGAGAGTTTATGGTGTTTTGCTGTATCCTCTTGCACTGTACTGACCACACAAATGTCTTTTCCCGGAAGAAAAGCTGTTTTTCTAACGATGGGCTTCTTTGCCTTTTCTGGCTTTGAGATGGAGGGGGAGGTGGGGTGGCATGTCTTCTTTCATTGGGGAGTGGAAAGGAGTCGTGTTTCTGTTTTGCAAAAAGGGTGAGGCGGGAGCGAGCTGTTTTGCAGGGGATGCAGAGGGAGTATTTTTGGGGGTGTTTTGTGGGGAAACGAAAAAGGAAGTCTTAACTTTATTTAAGGGGCTAAGCGGAGTTAGCTTATATTCCCTCTCTTTCAAGGGAGTGGTAATTGCTTTTGGAGGAGAACTTGGTTTTGTCAGTGTGAGAGCAGAAGATTCTTTTGAAATAGGGCTTACTTTCTGAGAGGGGGATTTGACGGGTGAGTGCGGGCTTGTATTTTTTGAAGGTCTTTCTGATACTTTTCCTTTTCGATCTAGTTTTTGTTTCAGGTCACGCACTTCCACATATTTGTCCTTTCCCGGATTTTAGACAACATTTCTTCCTCCCTCATCTGCTCCAGGGCTAGTCGACCAGATGTATTCTTCCCCTGTACCAATACCCATTCATTTTGTTCTCTTTCCTCCAATTTACTTAGGTCAGGAAGTACTGGATAATCCTCTTTTTCTGATTTCGATGGTGGGGATTTTATGGGCGTTCCTAAGTTTTGCGTCATCTATACTCCTGGATGTTTGCCCACTCTTGTCTTTATAGTTGTGGGCTTCTTTAGTGGGCACTCAAATGTGAGGTGGCCAATCTCTTCGCAAGCCTAACAAACAGGTCTTCTTCCGACCACAATTATAGGAAGTTTCTCGTCCCCTATCTCCATGTATGCTATCAAAAGCCGGCTTGTCAAGTAAGATTTCGAATATCCATATACCTGGGTGTTCATCCCAGGTTATGGACGTTATGTCTCCATACTTAAGTAGGAATGCACCTGTGAACCCCACTCCGTGCATATCGTCATGGCAAAAAAAAAAAATATATCCAAGTCCCTCTAGGTCAGGATGGCGATGATGATGATGACGTCACCGATCTGGTGGTCTCGTCCAGCTACAAACACACCCCCACGTTGCAACTGTTTATAGCAGCGAGCGATCACTGGGTGGACAGCAACCAGTTGGCTCTGTGGGGCGAAGGATCATTCAAGCAGAACAAAAAGAAAAGAACAATGTTCAACAACTCGCTCTGGGCCTTTTTCTTGTATAGAAGAGTAATTATTAATGAAAATAAAAGAATTGATCAATGGTAAGATTAATGTCCTCCGTGCTCGCAAATGTCTCTAGTGAGAGTCGGTTTTCACTAAGTTACCTCATTAGTTCTCTGTGCGTGCGAGTTCTCTACACAAGTGGTTGTGTCTAAGTCACAAGCTTATCGGGCGAGGGCGGCGGCTAGAATCTCGTCTGATCTAGGCTCTTTGGTGCACGCCACTTGAATCTCCCCCGTGCGTTACTTCAATTCTGGCTCGTGTGTGAAAAAAACACTTTCTTTTATTGAAACGGCGGTATTTTTGTTATTTCTCTCTCGTGCGTCTACAGCCATACACACCCCTTTCCGCCACCCTACTGTCTGCCTGTCTTCCTCCACCCTTCTCCCTGCCTGCTTATATTCCTCTCTCAAGGAGGTGGGAAATGGCGTCTCACTCTTCTTTTCTTGTTAGAACCGATTAAGTCGAGAAATGGGAGTTTCCCTTAACCCGCCGTTATCGTAAAAACAAACGCAACAACCGTGGCTTTCTCATTCTGTCACACAGCTGGAGGTGCTCTGTGCCCGGCTTGTAATTAACGATGACAGGCTCAAATAAATCTCCGTCAAGTGGATTTGTTTTTCCCCAGGTCGTGACGTCTTCAAAACAACCGTCACAGAATCGTGGTGCTAAAAACGCGCCATTCACACAAACAATAATATCGTTTTATTGATATTTCAGAATTAAAATTGCAATATCAAAATCTCTAATCTCCACCTTCCAGCTGATAACTGTCTCCTCGCCCCTGGTGGTTATTGATTTTGAACACCTTACACGACTCCGCAAGACATGCTGGAGTCCTGTTCTGCCATCTGAATAAGGTCATTTCCACGTCAAATATATACTAGTTTTATATCTCCACTTCGTCTCGTCGCAGGGCCCTCAGTCGGCATAGTATTACCACCAAGATGCATACTAGCGCATCACGAGGGTACCCGATCCCCGGATACTTTGTCACACACCTAAGTGCTCCCCGTCTATGTGAAAAGGAACATTGAAAATTGACACCGCGGTCCTTCTCTTGCCCATATACTCCATTCTTAAAATGTAGTCTTCAGTGATGATTTCAGTTCATGATAATTTAACATATAATTCCTCATTTGGGAAGATGATATTCCACGTGTTATAACCCTGGCAACGGATTATTTGCTGTGGTCGGTAACCTGTTGTTGCCAGAAGTTTACAAATCAAATCAGTCGTTGCTCTAATGACCTTTTTAGCTTTTTTGTCTACGACAAACATTATTATGCTTCGTTTCTTGATTTCTTCTAATTTTGGAATGTCAATTAGAAGTCCTTTTTCAGTGACTAAATGAAGGCACTTTTTCGCCTTCTGAATAAATTCATCAACATTGATAACTTTAGGAGGCTTGCTCCATTCGGATATTACAGGTGCAGCCTCAGTTGGCCCCTTCACTTGGTAAGATTTAAAATGTCTGAAGGCTTCAGGCTACAAGTAGTTATCAATAGTTATCATAATAGTTATCAAAAGTTATCATAATAGTTATCAAAACTGATAGCAAATTTTTTTTTTTTTTAAACAACAGTGGTAAAAAAAAGAAAAAAAAGCTTCACCACGAAAAATAAGTTCCAATGCGATAACAACAACACCAATAACAGAAATGATAACAACAGTAACAAGGTAATCAAAAATGGTAACAAGGCAAAAAAATATACTCAACAACTGACAGAGAATAACGCTTGGGTGAGAAGCCTAAATGCTTCCAATATTTTATTAGGAATGGACGAGTCCAACTGTTCGTCATATAGGTACGGCACTATAATACTTTCTTCCTCCTTTCCCCAACCCTACTCCCGTGTCTCCTTTCTTTTTTCCTCCTTTCCCACCCTACTCTCGCGCTTCCTTCCTTCCCTCCTTTCTTCCTCCTCCCCCTACTTCCTCCTTCCTTCCCTCATACTCCAGCGCCTTTTCCCTTCCTTTCTTCTTCCTTCCACCTCCCTACTCCCGCGTCTTCTTCCTACCTCATTTTCTGCGTCTTCTTCCTTCCTCCTTTCCCCCTACTCAAACATCCCTTTCCTTTCTTCCCCCTTTCCCTCAAACTCCAGCTCCTCCATTTGAGTCTTTCTTCTTTCCTTTCTCCCCCCCCCCTCCTCCGACTCCCGCGTCTCCCCCCCCCCCCCGTACTCCTGCGTCTCCTTCCATCCTTTCCCCCTACTAACGCATCTCCTTCTTCCCCCCCCCCGCTATTCACGTGTTTCCTTCCTTTCTTTTTCCTTTCCATTTCTACCCCCCCCTCCCCGCGTCTCCTTTTTTCCTTCCTCCCCCCCCCCCCGCCTCACGCGTCTCCTTCCTTCCTCCTTCACCCGGAATCCCGCGTCTCCTTTCTTCCTACTCCCCCTCCCCCGCTACTCACGCGTTTCCTTCCTTCCTTTCTTCCTCCTTTCCCCCATACTTCCGCGATTATTTCCTTTCTTCCTGTCCCTTCCTACTCCTACGTCATCTTCCTTCCTTTCTTTTTTCTTTCTTCCTCCTTTCCCCTACTCTCGCATCTCTTCCCTTCCTTCCCCCCATACTTCCGCGTCTCTTCTCTTCCTCCCCCCCCCATACTCCCGCGTCTCTTTCTTTCCTTCCCCCTATACACGCGTATCCTTCTTTTCTTTCTTTCTCTCTTCTTTCTCCCCTACTGCCGCGTTTCATTACTTCCTCCTTCCCCCTACTCCCGCATCTCCTTCCTTCCTTCTGTTCTTCTTCCTTTACTCCATACCCCCCCCCCCCCCGCGTTTCCTTCCCCCACCCCTACACATTCCTTCCTTTCTCCCTCTTTTACCCCAACTTCCGCATCTCCTTCCTTTCTTCTTCTCCCCCCCCCCCCCCCGACTGCCAGGTCTCCTTCCTTCCTTTCTCCCTCGTTTCTCCCACCCCCTAGTCGCACGCCTCCTTCCTTCCTTTCTTCCTCCTTTCCCCTTTCTTCTTTTCTTCCGCCTGAGAAAGTTTCGGCATTCACCGATAGGGGCGCCTCAAGTATCGGCATTCGTCGGTAGGGGAGCCTCAGGCAAAACGTGGGAGAGTGTCTGCATTCACCGGGAGGAGCGCCTCAGATAAAAGCCTGACAAAGTGTCGGCATATGCCATTAGGAGCGGCTCAGGCGAATAAGATCAAGACTGAGAAAGTGTAGACATCCACTCGTGAGGTAAAGCCTGGGAAGGATCTCAAAAGGTGTGGTACTTGTCAATGAAATTCTGATATTTTATTACAAATCAAAGTGTCAGGAACAGATACTACACTTTCTTCTAAGCGAAAAGGAAATAGAAGGTTGTGAACGAAGTTCGAATTTTTGTTCACAGAGTGTAGCATCGGAACGATAGCATAGGACCAGACACTAGACTTTGATCTCAGGCAAAAGGCCGAGAAAGAAGATTTTATTTATCTTTAAAATAATACTTTTTTTAAAATAAAAATTTAAAAAGATGTGGCGCAAAGTCAAAGTTGGGTTGGGTGGGTGGCCGTCGTGTGTCTATTCTCTAAACTAGTTCCAGTCACCAAAATACTTCATTCACTCTATGGGCAGGCTACCTAACATTATTCCCAATTTGTTAAGACGTTTTTTATTTGCAAAAAAGTGTATTTACAAAATTCATTTGTTGGGGGTGGGGGGCTACAAGTAACCAAAAATTATAGAAAAAATGATTTGTTGGTTAGTTAAGCTCTCCCAAATTTATCTGTTTTCCGATTTGTTTCAAGAGTCGAAAACAAGCGAGTCAGTTCCTAAGTGGAAGAAGAGATTAAAAAGAGGGGAGATACAATTGGGAGTGGGCATCTTGGAGGATCTCTAGTACCGAAAAATAAAGTGGGGGCATAACTCAATCGTACCACTAGCTAAGAGACTTTGCTATATGATAAGACTTTAGGTCGGCGTGCACCATGCCTAGGCAGGGAACACATACTTAAACTTGGCACGTCTAAACACACTAGCAGTGTGTATCCGTCTTCTGTTAAATAATACTGAGTGCAATCTCCTCCTATCACATCTGATTTTTACCTTGAGCTGATATTTAAAGTGCGAAATCAGATCGTAATCAGAAGGCGATTCACCCTTTTTTTCTACGTCTATGCATGAGGTCCATACTACAAATCTAGCTATGGCTAGGATCGTGAGAAACACCATTCGTTTCTCCCTACACCACGGAGGCATCACATTGTACACTATAGATGCTATGCCTAGAGGTACTGACTGCTCGGAGTGATGCAAGTCGTCACCTCGTTCACATACCACCAAAACTCACTCAATTTAATGCATTCGAAGAGGCGTGCTCAGCCGTTTCTTCTTTGACGTCTACGTTTATGCAACGCAGACAGTAGGGGTTTTCTCCACAGTTAATTTTGAAGCGTCTGTACTTGAGGGGCATCGCATTCTGGACCAATCGCTATGTCAGAGAAAACTCAGCGTTATTGAGATGACACCAGTCCGGCACCCAACTCCACTGAGAGCGGATCTCTCTACCCGACCATTCCGGCCGTTCCATGAGTGGATCTGAAACGGTCCCGCCACTAACTCCTGATAAAGTGTCTTTCTAGACCGTGCGAGGTTGCTGGACCCCGACAGTCGTTTGAGCGCAGCTCAGCATTTGTTGAAGAACTGCAATTGTTCCCTTGGTTTACGTCATCCTTCGACTAAGTGGTCAAATGAGGTTGGGAAAAGCCTTCTCAACCTCAGGGCCCCATGCAGACTCATCTAACAACATGCGACCCAGGAATGCCAGTCTTTCGGCATGTCGATGACTTGTCAAGTCAGGCATACCAAATCCCCCTCGTTGACACGTTGAGTGCAGACCTATCTGCAGATAGCAGCTGTTTGCCCTACCAAAAATGTGTGAAGAGCTAACGCATGAGCGCCGTCAAGCGGATTGCAGACAGGAGTAGTACAGCCAATCGGTAAAGGATGATAGGAAAGACGTACGTTGCGCACGCCTCCGCTCTACCTTTAAGGGAAGTCCCCTTCGAAGCCAAATTCTTACTGACGCTTCGACCTTTGACTCCACTTCAGACCAGTTCATTTCAAGCTGGACGCCTGGCCCGAACCACACGCCAAAGACCTGAACTGAGCCATCCGACAAGTTGACAAGGCCCGGCAGCGCAGCCATGCTGCTCCAGGCTGCCAATTGGATTTGGTGATGTTGACTACGGCCCCTGTGACCTCTTCGTATTGTTTGAGTGCCTTAGTCACCGCAATAATGTCTTGACAGCTTGACACACACACGGTGACATGATTGGCATACGTGGAAGCCCGGGCCTGCACACTACTGTGTAGAGTGATACTGTGTATAGCTGGTCTCGCCGTCCTGTCCCTTAGCTTGCGCAGGAAGGGCTCCAACACAAGAACATAAAGTAGGGGCAACAGCGGACAGCCCTGGTGTACCGACAGAGAGACGGCGAACGATCCCGACCGGATCGTGTTTGGAGATCCATTTGCGGAGTTCGGATTAAATCCGGCGGCCTCTAGAACCGATCCCAGGAAAGTATGGTCAACCTTGTTGAAAGCTTTGGACTGATCTAAATTGATTAGTGAAGCTTCAGTGTAGTCTTCTAATCCCTCTATGATCGTGCAAACCAGATGCAAATTGTTCTGAATCAATCTCTCCTTCACAGCATAGTTCTGATCGGGTTCGACCAAGTCACCAACAACAATCTACAAACAGTTTGCTAAAATCTTTAAGACTTAGCAGAGTTATGGGCCTAAAATCATCAAAACCCACTCGATATCTGTCCTTTTTCTCCAGTAATGTTATCACTCCCCTGGTGAGTTGGGCAGGAATGGATCACACATCTGTCAGAAGAAGGAACAATATGTGTGTCAGCTTTAAAAACAATTTGTAGGACAACCAATTGCAGAGTCTGGGCAGTTGGGTGTACAGATACGCGAAATGCCCCCGAAACCTCTCACAGATCTTTGGTGTTGACACGAGGGACTGTTCTTTTCAGGTTTTTCACTTCTCGAATGTAGTGATTTACGGCTTCTTTAGACACTTTATCCAACCTAGCTCTCACTACCTGACCGTTCGTTAGCTGCACGTTTCATGTTCTCCTTGGCTTGTGCTATGGTTAGGTGATCCCCCTCAGCCACCGCGCGAGCCAACTTAACTTCTAACCGCTGTTCTGATTTAGCTTTCTGTAAGGCTAGGTTCTGGTTATACATATATATATATGCACAGAAAAACGTCTAATTTTAGTTTTTAAGTTAACCCACCACTTAGTCCCGGTAATCGGGGTGGTTACCTAGAGCCAGCTGGATGAGTAATATTAGCTTTTTCCGGAAGTCACATATTTTCAACATGGAGGTATTTAACTTCCAGTACCCAGCTTAATTTAGGTCTAGTTCTTAAGTTCAAACTGGCCACAACTAGGGCAAGATAGAAAGTCTGCTTAATTTTAAAAGTGCTCGATATCCTAGATAGAGCAGGTGGATTGCCTGGAATTAAAAAAAAAAAAAAATGATTTTCGGGAAGGAGTCAGAGTCAGAAGTTTGGGAAACAGTCAAAGATGGAGGTTCGGGAAATAATCAAAGCCGGAGGTTCGGGAAGGAGTCAGTGCCTGAGGTACAGGAAGGAGTCAGAGCCTGAGGTTCCGAAAAGAGTCAGAGCCTGACGTTCGGGAAGGAGTCAGAGCTGGAGGTTTGGGAAGGAGTCAGAGTCAGATGTTTTGGGAAACAAAGAAGAAGAAGAAGAAGAAGAAGAAGTAAGAGTAGGCTTCCTTAATTTTAAAAGTGCTCAATATCCTAGATAGAGCAGCATTGCCCTAGACAAAAAAAAATGATGTTCGGAAAGAAGTCAGAGCCTGAGGTTCGGGAAGGAGTCAAAGCCTGCAGTTCAGAAAGGAGTCAGAGTCTGAGGCTCGGGAAGGAGTCAGAGCCTAAAGTTCGGGTAAGAGTCAGAGACTGAAGCTCGTTAAGGTGTCAGAGACTGAGGTTCGGGTAGGAGTCAGAGTCGGTTGATATAGGAAGGAGTGAAAGTCGGGAGTACAGGAAAGAGTGAGAGTTGGAGGTTCTGAGAAGGAGTAAGAGTCGGAGGTTCTGAGAAGGAGTGAGAGTCGGAGGTTCTGAGGAGTGAGAGTCGGAGGCTTGAGAAACAAAGAAGAAGTCAGAGAAAGCTCCTTGATTTTAAAAGCGCTCATTATCCTAAATAGAGCGGATGTTTAATCAAGAAGTGCTTAATAGCCTAGATAGAGCAGGTCTGTTTAAACGTAGCATTGTCTGTGATTGTTAAAAAATAGTGTGCGGAGATTTGGGAAACAGTCAAATCTGGAGGTTTGAGAAACAGTCAAAGCCGGAGGTTTAGGAACAATTCAGAGCCTGAAGTTTGCCAAGAAGTCAGAGCCTGCAGTTCGAGAAAGAGTCAGAGCCTAAGGTTCGGTAATTAGTCAGAGCCTGAGCTTTGGTTAGGATTCAGAGCCTGCGGTTCGGGAAAGAGTCAGAGCCTGGGGTTTAGGTAAGAGTCAGAGACTGGGGTTAAGGTAAGAGTCAGAGACTGACGTTCATTAAGGAGTCACAGCCTGAGGTTCGGGAAGGAGTCAGAGCCTGCAGTTCGGGAAGGAGTCTGAGCCTGAGCTTCGGAAAGGAGTAAGAGCCTGAGGTTCGGCAAGGAGTCAGAGCCTGCGGTTGGAGAAGGAGTCAGAACCTGCGTTTTGGGTAGGAGTCAGAGCCACATGGTATGGTACGGAGTCCGAGTCGCATGGTATTGTAAGGAGTCCGAGTCAGATGGTATCGGAAGGAGTCAGATGGTATGAGACTGAGTCCAAGTTAGATGGTATGAGGAGGAGTCTGAATCAGCTGCTATGGGATGAGTCAAAGTTGGTTGATATGGGAAGGAGTCAGTCGGATTGTATGAGAAGTAATCAGAGTCAGTTAGTATGGGAAGGAGTCAGAGTCGGATGGTATGAGAAGGAGTCGAATGGTATCGGACAGAGTCGGATGGTATGGTAATGAGGTGGAGTGGCCTGGTATGGAAACGATGTGGAGTTGGATTATATTTGAAGGAATTGTAGGTGGATGGTATGGGAAGGAGTTGGAGTTGGATGGTATGGGAAGGAGTCAGTATGTATGGGAAGGAATCAAATAGTATTGGAAGGAGTCCGAGTCGAATGTAGTGGAAGAGGTCCGAGTCGGATGGTATTGGAAGGAGTCTGCGTCGGATGGTATGGGAAAAGGTCAGAGTTAGGTGGTATGGGAGTAGGATAGTATAGGAAGGAGTCGGATGGTATGGGAATGCCCAGATTGGATGGTATGGAAGGAGTCGGATTCGTATGGGAAGGAGTCAGAGTCGTATGGGAAGGAGTCAGATGGTATTGGAAAGAGTCGGGTGGCATGGGAAAGAGTTCGATGGTATGGGAAGATGTTAGAGTCGATTGTATGGGAAGGAGTCCGAGTTGGATGGTATAGGAAGGGGTCTGGGGTTTGGGAAGGGCGCAATAAATTATGAATTGCCTGGGATCATTTGTTATACTCGGCATTTTCCTGGATAAAAAATTCTATGGTTACATTGTTACTTTCAGTAACTGATATACAGGGCTTTACATGCTCCACTACTTTTGGAGCTGCTCCCGCTCCTGCTCTAACACCCAAAATTGGAGCTGGCTCCTCTCACACTCCTCATTTTCAAAGAGGAGCTGCTCCAGCTAAAACTCCTATAAAAAAGGATCGGCTCTTTTTCAGCGCTCCATAATGAAAATGTACCTTTCATAAACGTTCTATTCTGCCAATGAGTGGTCGAAGGATAGGGGTGGGCGTCAAAGGATCTCGTCAATATGGATGGGGATGTCACTTTAAGTGTAAGACCGTAAGATAATATTTGACAAAATCTCGCTAATATTTTTGGCTACCATAGTTTAAGAAAGTAGGCGTGGCTTATATTTAAGATGTCATGAACTAAATTTAAAAGCTTAAACATTATTAAAACAAGATACAATGTACGTTGTGTAATATAAATCTGATTTTTCTTTTTTTTTGCACACATATTTGGGAGCTGTTCTTTAATAAAAGTTAAAAAGAAAACATGAAAAAGATATTTTAGCATTTTTAATTTACGTTTAAAAAAACAAGAGAACATTGTCCGCTCATGTTTTCTTTCGCCATTTATTGGGCATACCTATATTCAGTGCGGCTCTTAGAACAAGAAACAAATGTACTTTTTTCCTACCTTTTTATTCTTGGGCAAAAAATATAACCAATTTAAAAGCAAAAGGGTGCTACGGTACGAAACGGGTACCAAGATTTTTCGTCTGCAAACAGGAAGTCGCGGCACCGCTTTTTTGTCCCCTTCCCCAAAAAGTTCCGGTCAACCGAGAATGTTGCAGAATTGGCATCTTGAAGCTGCCCCCCCCCCCCCCCCCCCGAAAAGCCCATATACCGGGAATGTCGCAGAAGCGGTATTTTGACCACCTCCTCCCGGGTTTTCCTGTACTTTCGTTTTTTTTGTTGTGTATTTTATTGGTTTCGTTAAGTAAATAACAAATAAACAAAAATTAATGAATAAAAAATTTTAAAATTCCTTCCATAAAAAAAAATTCCTCCCGACTAACTCTACCTGTTGGGGGCAGGGGAACATTGATTTAGTAACTTATTTTGCAACATGGACATATCAACCATGATTAGATTTGGGGAACCCATAATGAAGCAAAAGCTTTTTAAGGGACAAAAATATACTTAAAACCGAAAGTCTGCTGTGTTCTGTATGCAGCAGACAGATGACAGAGGTGAGAAGGTCCAAAGAAAAAATGAAACATTTGTTTGGAGATGCCCTTCACACAAAGGCAAGCAGATATCCATAAAAAGTGGGAGCTTTTTGGAAAGGGTGAAGCTGCCACTTCAGACTTTCATCCAACTTTTGTATTTTTGGTCGTATAAGACCCCAGTAATTAAATGCGCTCAGATAACTAATCTAAATGAGAAGAGAGCCATATTATCGTACGCATATTTGAGACATTTGGTCCAAGCAATTAATAGAAACCCCAATTAAATTAGGAGGCAGTGGCGTCATTGTTGAGATCGATGAAACTGACATTGCAAAAAGGAAATACCACCGAGGGCGCATGATAACACAAAGATGGATTTTTGGAGGTATGGACACTATCTCCAAAATTGGGGTTTTGAGGTATGTGCCGGACAGGAAAGCCTGTAAATTAAGTTTTGAAAAAAAATAAATAAATAAATAAAAAATTCTTAAAAAGTAAGAAATCACATTTCGTTGCTCAAAAACATTGTTTATTCTTTTAATATATTACTTGTTTCTAAATTACTTATTATTATTCTCAAAAAGAAAAAAAATCACATTCCACGTTGCTCAAAATATATCACTTGTTTCTTAAAAAAATAAAGATTTATTCTATTTTGTTTATTTTATTAATAAATTACTTGTTTCATGAAAAAAAGATTATTTCGATTTCGATTTTATCCAATATTTGGGCGAATATCAAGCGAAATAAACGAGCAACTCGGCAGCACTTTTAACCCCCCCCCCCCCCGCAACCCCGCGACCCCCGGCGCCAGCATTTGAGCTCACGTGACTCAATCGTAGTCACTTATAAACAGAATAGTCTTCCGTATTAACAATTAGCATGTATCCCCCCCATGCATTTTTTTGTTGTTTATTGTTTTGTTACCTTACGAAATAGAATGAAGGTTAATGGATTTTTACCCCCCCCCCCCCCCTCGGCACACCCCGGCGCCAGCATTTTGGCTCACGTGACACAATCGCCGTCATTTATAAACAGAATAGTCTTCGTTATGAACACTACATTTTTTTTGTTTATTATTTTGTTACCTTACGAAATAGAATGAAGTGTAATGATAAAAGAAGAATGAATAAGAATGCCTTTCGTAAAGGTTTTATCAGCTTAAAATATATACACGTGTTTGGCAAAGTCAATATGGCGGAATCCTTAGTTCCGGCCAAAGGGGAATAACCATGACTCATTTCCTGAAGAGTTACAGTAATTTATTATAACATTTTCCCCTTCAACAATAATCAAGTATGGAATTACAGAAGTTAAATTTAGTCTGTTCTGTACTAGGTTAAAAAGTCCTTATATTTACTTGGAAATCGCCGCATTCTGGACGATCTCCGCACTGACTCACAGGGATTTTTGTTCTCAGCATCCACATCGTGGCTAGTATGGATATGTTCAGGATCAGGTAAGGGATTCTTCTCCTCCACGTCGATATTGTTTTCGTCAGGTGGCGGTTCTTTATGGGCTTCAGGGCTTGCAGTATTGTTTTCATCGTGTTCGTCTTCTTGGTTTGAGGAGTTAGGGGCCAGGTCTCGCACATTGACAGTAGTTTCCGCACCAGAGGGTAGTCGTACATGAGCATAGTAGGGGTTGATGTCTAATAAGGTAGCAGGGGTTACTGGAGGGTCGAGCTTACTAGACTTAGTATGGTTTCTGACATATACTGGGCCTGGTTTCGCCCAAGTGGGAACAGAAGTTCCGGAGGAAGATCTACGACTATATTTGAACATTCTCTCATGAGGAGTCATATTGGTGGCAGTGCACAGTAACGACCTGATTGAATGGAGAGCGTTTGGTAGTATCTCTTCCCAATGAGGCAGTTTCATGTTGCTAGAGTGTAAGGTCGTTTGGATGGCCTTCCATAAAGTTCCATTGAGCTTCTTAACTTGCCCGTTACCCTCAGGGTGATACCTACTTGTTTTAGAGGTGGCGATACCTTTGCCACGTAAGTAATCTTTGATTTCTCCTGCAAGGAAGTCAGCAGCTCGGTCAGTGTGTATCATATCGGGCATGCCAAAAATAGCAAATAGTTGGTTTAGGCAATGGATCACGGTTTTACTAGTCATATCCTTACAGGGGAAGGCAAAGGGAAAGCGAGTATATTCATCAATTATGGTGAGTAAGTATTTGTTACCACGTACAGAGGTAGGTAAAGGGCCTTTAAAGTCGATGTTTAGTCGCTGGAAAGGTAATATAGCCTGTATGAGTGTTCCTTTGTTACAACTGGCAAATTTAGGTTTCAAATACTGACAGGAGGGGCACGAGTCTGTTATGTTTTTAATTTGTTCTAAAGAAAAAGGAAGGTTTCTTGTCCGGATGAAGTGGCTGAGTCGCGTGACTCCAGGATGGCATAGTGTAGCATGCAAGTCGCGGAGGTCTTGCAAAGTGTGCGTTAATGCAGAGATGCGAGAAAACGTATCAGCAGCTGTATTTTCCGTTCCTGGGCGGTAAATAATGCTGAATTTGAATTGTGACAGTTCGATCCGCCAACGACATATCTTATCATTTTTAATTTTTGATTTTCTCTTATTATCGAACATAAAACTGACGCTCTTTTGATCTGTAATAACTTTGAAATGTCTCCCGAGTAAGAAGTGTCGCCACTTTCGAAGAGCTTCGACAATCGCAGCAGCTTCTTTTTCGACCGCGTGATGTCTAATCTCGTTCGGACTTAGTGTCCGAGAAAAGAATGCAACGGGTCTACCCTGTTGGTTCAGCGTAGCAGCAATGCAGTATTTACTGGCATCAGTTTCCACTACAAATTCTTTGTCCGGGTCAACAGTTATAAGGGTGGCATTACTTAAGTCGGTCTTCAGCGTCTGAAAAGAATTTAGAATAGACGGGGGTAGTGGAAACTCCCTGTTATGGTTCAGCGGCAGTATCTTATCAGAAAAATTTCGAATGAATTTACTATAGTAAGAGAACATACCAATTATTCGTTTTTGCGACTGTAGATTTAGAGGCGGTGGCATTTCAAGGAGTGGTTTTAGCCTCAGGTAATCAGGAGTAATTTGGTTGTTCTGGATTGTGTACCCAAGAAGTGTGATAGAAGTAGTAGAAATGATGCTCTTACTTTGGTTGAGTGTGATGTTGCATTTTTTTGCTACATTATAAAACCTTTGAAGGTTGTAATCGTGTTCTTGTTGATCCTTTCCGCATATCGTGACATTGTCTACATACACAAAAGTATCTGTTAATTTTTCTCTTTCTACAATGTCATCGATGCATCTTTGAAAGGCACTCACTCCGTTAGTGACTCCAAAAGGGATACGAGTAAATTGGTAAAGTTTTCCATTTACTTCGAATGCTGTGTATTTCCGATCGGCGTGACTAATTGGGATTTGGTGGTAAGCAGACTTCAGGTCAAGTGTTGTAAAAACGTTGTATCGAGCTATGTCATCAATCATTTTAGTAATGTTAGGCATGGGATAGGCATCCAGTTCTGTAAATCTATTTATGGTGTCGCTGTAGTCGACCACCATTCTTTTTTTTTGATTCTCGTTAGAGGTCACTAAAACTTGGGCTCGCCAAGGAGATATAGAGGGCTCTATTATGCCTTCCCTCAGCATTCTGGCAGTTTCCTCTTTAATAAAAATGTTGTCAGTGAATGAGTGACGACGAGATTTGGTGGCAATAGGGG
The DNA here is from genome assembly GCA_963556195.1 of Sepiola atlantica. Classification (NCBI taxonomy): domain Eukaryota; kingdom Metazoa; phylum Mollusca; class Cephalopoda; order Sepiida; family Sepiolidae; genus Sepiola; species Sepiola atlantica. Next base: position 50,489,104 of record OY744524.1, read on the forward strand.
TCGTCCGAGTAGAAAGATGAGAGAAGAGGGGAGGAGGAGAAATTTTGATACATGGAAAACTGTTACTCTTACCCATCGCTCCAATAACAAGTTCTTCCCTGGGACCGTCGAATTTCAACGTCACAGTTTTATATTGCTTTAGAAGGTCTTTTCCGACAATCATATCCGTGAACAGGTCCTTAATTACTTCCACCGTCATGGCGTGGTGGTTTTTACCGTTTAGAGAGATGTCAACAACAGTTTCGCCGATGATTTTAGCATGATGATTCGGGTCCGCCAATGCTACGGTTTTCAGTTTGGGGATAACAAAAAGTTTCAGCTTTCTTGCTGTATTTTTGCTAATGAACGTCCTCACGCTGCCGGAGTCTACCATAGCATTCACTACCTGCCCATTTATTTCGCATTTGGTGTAGGTGATGTCTTTGGCACCCGTTCCTAGTCAGGAGAGATTGGGTGGGGGGGGAGTCCGGGTCGTACAACACAGCAGCAGGAGAGGAGGATGATCTACATACCTTAGCCCAATGGCCATTTTTTTTACATTTTCTACACTCGGCATTACGTGCAGGACACATCGCCCGTGCATGCCGTGTGTTCCCACAGAAGAAACAAATTCCTTTTTGTAATGTATTTCCTTTTACAGCGGCTAAGGGAGTTTCTTCTGGTTGACCTACGGTAGCTGTTACGCTCGGGTGGTAATCGAAGCTGGCCGTATGCTTCTCCGCTTGTTCTAGGGATCTAGCCACTGTAAATGTCTCTTGTAGTGTCGAGAAAGGTTTTTCAAGTAGGCGCTGACGGATAGACGAAGACGAGATGCCGCTAATGAACGCGTCCCGTATATATTGTTTTTTGTTTTCCTCGGCACTTACCGCTTGAAATTCGCAAGATTTAGCGAATACTTCCAACTGTTGCATGAACTCGTCGATGGTTTGTGTCGGTTTCTGTTTACTTGTCAGGAGTTGATGTCTGTTAAATACAATGTTTGTTGGTTTCATATAAATAGCGTCTAGCGTTTCTATGGCGCCGTTGTAATCCGTGGCGTCGCTTATGATTTCGAAAATTGTCGCCGAGACAGAATTGATCAATGCGAAAAGATTTTGCGAATTGTTTTCGATTTGGTCGTTATTTAACGTGCGTAGGTAATATTCAAATGTTAGTTTCCAATGTTTGTATATTTTTTCCGAATTCGGAGCAGTTGGTTCTGTGTTAAATCTTTCTGGCCGCAGTAATTTGTCCATTTTTTTATTAAGCTGATAAAATTGTAATGATAAAAGAAGAATGAATAAGAATGCCTTTCGTAAAGGTTTTATCAGCTTAAAATATATACACGTGTTTGGCAAAGTCAATATGGCGGAATCCTTAGTTCCGGCCAAAGGGGAATAACCATGACTCATTTCCTGAAGAGTTACAGTAATTTATTATAACATGAAGGTTGATGGATTTTCCCTTCTGAGTATATCCCCACTGAAAAAATAAATGTTTCAAATTCTTTAAAATTGTGACACGGTTAAGATTCGAATAAAAATTGTTGTTTGGGATAAATACAATTTAGGCGCGCATAGTGAATATAATTGTATTGGCGCGTGACAAATAAAAAATAACGCCCACGCAAATTCCGATGTGGCCTGATATATTAAATCAACTCAAAACGAGCGGACGTAGTTGAGAGCACACCACGTGATATTTCTGTCCAATGAGATTTCTCCAAAGACATATTTTTCTAAACTTTTCTCCTTAAGCTCGCTGGAGCCTATCCAAATAGTATTTAAGCACACACAAACATCAAACTTTCTCTTTCAACTGACTTTTCATCCGGAGGTTACACGCATCTTACTATCACTCTTCCATTTCACCTTTTCGCGCGCTTCATACAATTTCACAGGCGAACATTACCTATTGCCTCCTTTAATATTTTATAACAAATGAACATTTCAACAAAAGAAAAGACATTCTTCTTTTTACTTACCCTGAAACTAAAGGAAGTTCATGAGTCCTTACTCATGAACTCATTACAAAAAGAAATATATTCTATTTGTTAATAGTTTATTTCAGTAAATAAACTTCCGTTGATTTTGCATGTAAGTTTTCTTATTATTATTTTTATTTGTGGAGGAAGTTATCACCAAAAAAAGGTATGACGACCCCCACAAAATCAGTGCTCTGAAAGTAATTGAACCAATTTTCAATTTAAATTTTTTTTAATACTAGTGCCCTTTATTCCAAGCCAAGAAGCTAAGAAATGTTGTTTAGACCTTTAATATTTATTTTACGAATGTTTTAGATAAAACACACCCAAATTCAATTTTCACAAACGCGGTAAACATCATCGTTCAAAATAACCTGCATAATTATATATATATATATATATATATATATATATATATATATATATATATATATATATATATATGTGGTGTTTGGTAATAAACAACAGTCAATTGTGGTGGTTGTAAACATATCTTTATTTAACAAGGGTTATAACAACATGTGTGTATCAACGGTCGTAATCTCTCTATCTATGTCCCTAGCTATGTCGCTGCTGCTGCTGCTTCCTGCTCTCGTACCGATCACGTTGGTACGTGATCTTCGACACTACATCTTCCCTCTTTTTTTTATAAATTTATGTCACTATAAAGTCTTCTTGCCACACTGGGGTGGATCTTACTCTAGGTGTTCTGATTGAACCACTAGGGGCAGTTAGGGCCGGTGTTAGGGGTTCTTGAGCAGTTTCCTTAGGGTCTGGACTGGAGATGGGAAGTGCATCGATTGGGTTGAGGTGTGTGTCTTCGATATCTGTTGTAGAAGTAGGGGGCCAGCGGGTTGTATCAGGGGGAGAGTAAACTGCTTTAGGGACGTCGGTGTAGTCAGGACTATACTGCATGTCGCCGGGTACCTTTTTTACATGGGCAGCGACTCGAACCGAGCGTCCAGCTTGTTTGTTCTGTGTAAATTTTTACACAATACTGTGTCTCCTCTCTGGATCTGTTGGTCTCTGGCTCCTCTTCTCTGGTCAGCAGCTATGTTGCGTTTTAGTTTGTGTAGAGCATCCTTATCATGTACGTCACTAAAATCAGTGGACGCTCCTACAATACTTGGCAGCTTACCTCGGAGTTCGCGGTTCATTAGTAACTTCGCTGGGGATACTCCGGTTACTGTGTGAGGGGTGGTTCGGTATTGGAACAGAAAATTCCTTAGTTCAGTCCTCCAGTCTTTCCCTTCGACTTTGGCGATCTTAATTGCCTTTAGGATTGTTCTGTTGAACCGTTCCACTTCGCCGTTGGACTGTGGCCAATACGGGATCCCTCTCACCTGGGTGATGCCGTGAGTATTCATATACTCATTGAATTCTCTTGATGAGAATGGCTGTCCGTTGTCACTCCTCAGATAGTTGGGATATCCATGATGATTGAACATCATTTCTAGTGCACCCGTTACATTTTTGGCATTTGCTATTTTCATATGCGCAACTTCTGGCCATCTTGAGTAGTAGTCGACAACAGCCAGCAGGTAGTTCCCTTCGGAGACACTCAGTAGGTCAACAGCTACATAGGTCCAGGGTTGGTCAGGCAGCGGTGTACTCTCTAGTTCTTCTGGAGGGGCATTTTTGCCAACCACTTGACATGGGTAACACGCTTTTACTCGCTTTTCTGCCATTCTATCCATCTCTGGCCACCAAACTTTGGACCGTAGGTGATTTTTGGTTCGCACAATCCCTTGGTGTCCTTCATGAGCCAGTACAACTACCCGCCCCTGAAGTGCCTCAGGGATTATGATCCTGCGTCCTCGGATGACCATCTGTCCTGCTATCCAGAGTTCATCTTTGATTGCATGAAATGCAGTACCTTTGAAATGGGTCCAGTCATTTTCGGATATAGCTTGCCGAAGTTTGGAGATCGTAGCATCATCCTTTGAAGCTTTTTCCACTTCACAGGGAGTCAGTGCCTGAGGTACAGTATCTTTAATGATACTGTAGATGTAGTCCATTGTTTCCTTTTCCTCAGTTTTGTCTGGGTTTTCAACGGGCTGTCGACTCAGCAGGTCCGCCTTATTGGTTCGGCCAGGAATGTGGATGACTTTGTAGGTGAACTGTTGTAGAAACAACAGCCATCTCTCCACTCTTGCTGAAGGGGGCTTCGAGGAAGGTGATAGTACCTTTACCAGTGCTTTGTGATCAGTCAGGATCTGAAAGTCACATCCAATGAGGTACAGACTGAACTTTTTGCATGCCCAGAATACTCCCAGTGCTTCTCTTTCAAATTGAGAATATCGGGACTCTGTTGGTGTGAGCTTCCTACTGGCATAGTATACTGGTTTCCAGTATCCGTTTAGCTGCTGTTGTTCAATGATTGCACTCACGCCAACGGGAGAAGCATCAGTTGTGATTCTAGTTGGCAACTCAACACTGTAGTATGCCATGACTGGCGCTTCAATTAACCCTTTCTTTAGTTTGTTAAAGGAATATTGTTCCTCTTCTTCCCATTTCCAATCAGAATCTAGTCTTGTAAGATCCCAAAGTGGTGCAGTTACACTAGCAAAATGGGGCACAAACTTAGCACAGAATTGGGCCAGTCCCAAGAAACTCCTCATCTGTGATGCATCTTTTGGTGGAGGAGCATCAACTACAGCCTTCACCTTTTCGTCCGAGACCTTCAAGCCGTCTTGTGTCAGAATGTGGCCCATGTATCTTATAGATGTCATTTTAATCTGGCACTTCTTTCCATTGACGGTCAGTCCTTGTTCGGCTAGGTGTTGGAAAACTTTGGCGAGTCTAGTGTCGTGCTCACTTTCTGTTTTCCCGACTACTATGATGTCATCTGACATGTTGTATGCTCCTGGGCAGCCAGCTATAACCTGACTTATGATTTGCTGAAATTTTTCTGAGGCCATGTTTACCCCAAACATAAGTCTTTTATACCGGTATAGCCCATCAGGTGCAGCAAATGTTGTGATTTCTCTGGAGTCTGGATGAAACTCTATTTGATGGTAGGCCATATTCAAATCTACTTTTGAGAAATATTTGCCTCCAGCCATTTCTTGTATAGTTTCCTCAATCGTGGGCACTGGATGACGTTCTCGAACGATAGCTTCGTTTGCTCTACGCATGTCGATACATATTCTCACATCGCTTTTTCCATTGTCCTCGGGCCTTTTTTCCACTGTCACTAAAGGATTCACCCATTGAGAAGGTTCCCTGACCCTCTCAATTACATCCAGATCAACCAGTTCTTGCAATTTGTTTAGGACACATTGCCGCCGCTTAAATGGTATCCGACGTACTGGCTGAGTGACAGGTATAATTTCTGGATTTATTTTGAATTTTAATTGGTAGTTTTTCAGTTTTCCCAATCCACTGAAAACCTTTGGAAATTCTTTTAGTATTCTTGTCCATATATCCAGTTCCGAGCAGTTCAAGATGTTGGCGTTAACGCCCACACTTAAAAGTCCTAGTCTTTTACTAGTTCTACCACTTAAAAGTGACGCTTGGGCCTGTGGTATGACAAAAAATGGAACTGTTATGTAGCGATTTGTGCTAGGAACTTCAACCTTCAATATGCACTTTCCTAGAAGGGGAAGTGGTTTTTTACTAGCATAGGGGTATAGTTTAGTAGAATCTGGCTGGAGCTTAATTTTGGGTCCTTCTTTTTCTATTTTCTTGAAGTCCTCTACAGATAATGTATTATGCTGTGCTCCTGAGTCTATCACTAAAGGGATGGTGGTGTTTCTGACTTTGAGGTTTATTACATTTTCACTCATTGATATTTTGAATAAATTAAACCCATTAGCGCCACCAGTTTTGTTATCTTCCCTTTCCCCTACACTCTGTTGAATTCCTTTGTTATGATATTGCTTTCGTCCACCACGACTGTATTTTGGGGCTCTGTCATGTTCGTTTCTATTCTGCGTTTTTGTTTGTTTGTTTTTGTAGAAACAACAGACTTCAAAATGTCCCTTTTTCCCACAGATTCCACACTTGTGATGCTTGCTTCTAACACAATCTCTTGCAAAATGTCCATTCCCCCCACACTTATAACATGCAGATGACACATTGTGGCTTGGTTTAGGTTTTTGTCTGTCGCTTAATCTATTTATATCAGACGTACAAGTAGATCCTAAAATTAGGGCCTCTTTGTGGTGGTACGTCTCAATAATTTGGATGAGACGATCCAACGTCAAGTTGCTTTCACCATATAATTTGGCTTTTAGTTCCGCGTCCTTTATGTGAAGAAGGATCTTGTCTCTGACGAATTCGTTCGGTTCTGGAGTGAAACCGCACACCTTCGCCAAACTCTTTAAGCGAGTGATATAATTATTCACGGTTTCTCCCGTGTTTGGTTCAGACTCCCAAAATCTTGAACACGCTTTAGGGATATTTTCCTTTAGAGCGAAAGTTTTGTCAAACAGTTCTATAGCTGTTCGGAATACATCGACTCTTTCTTTATTAGCCTCGTGTCCGGCTTTTTGTTCGTCCGTGAAATTCGTCCAAATTTCACGCAGACGCTCGCCTCCTGTTAACAAAAGGATAGCTATTTTTTGCTCAGAATTTATGACACCTGAAGCTAGTATGAAAATTTCCAGATCGGTTTTCCAATTTACCCATCTTTTATGTAAAGACTCTGGATCTCCGATCGTATCTAACGCACGTGGAGGGCTTAGCCCCCCCAATGTGACGAATTTTGCCATATTGTTGTTTAAAAGGACAATAAGATGTGAATAACAAAAGGATTGTTATTTAAAGACAATAAATGTGATAACAAACGAATTACTTATCTCTCGTTTTTTTCTGTACTTTTCCTTTGGAAGAAAAAAAGTATATTTTTCTTTCTCTCTTGTAGCACGTGTGACCTCTTTTTTCGTGTTTTTTTCCGTAGAAAAGTTCGTTGTTTGCACTTTTTTTTTTGTAGATGTCTTTCTTTGCTTTTTTTTTTGTGTAGAATTTCATCTCATCGTCGTCGCCAGTTTGTGGTGTTTGGTAATAAACAACAGTCAATTGTGGTGGTTGTAAACATATCTTTATTTAACAAGGGTTATAACAACATGTGTGTATCAACGGTCGTAATCTCTCTATCTATGTCCCTAGCTATGTCGCTGCTGCTGCTGCTTCCTGCTCTCGTACCGATCACGTTGGTACGTGATCTTCGACACTACAATATATATATACAGGACCGGCGGCACAGTTATAAAAGTGTGTGGGGGGGGGCTCTCCTAAAAAGTGGGGGGGGGCGGTTAAACACATGCATATATAACTTCATTATTAATGATCGTAAAGGGGGGGGGGGCAAGTCAAAAAGTGGGGGGGGGCTTGATATATATATATATATATATATATATATATATATATATATATATAATGGTAAAAATCTAGAATACTGGCCGGCCAATGACCCACTTTTCAAAACCCGCTAAATCGGAAAGAAAATCTCCAGAAATCCGCTAACGCTTTCTTTTAGTACGTAATTTCACCGAAAAGGTTTTTTTTGGGCATTTCCGTATATTCATAGAATATTTATTGAAGAAAATTCTTGCTTTTCTTTTTCTTTTCGTAGTCATTGTTTTTGTTGTTGTTGTTTTTTGTTCAGTGCGATTTTTAGTTTTATTTGATATAACTAACTTAAATATAAGTACCATTACTTCAAATCCAATAAATTTGGCATAATACATTGCAATTTTATGATTAATTTGTATGTATGTGTATATGCATATATATATATGTGCATGTGAGTATATATAGACCTGTGTATGTATTAATATATATATAGACATATGTGTATGTATATACACATGTGTAGATATACGTTTATACATACATATATATCTACATATACATATGTATATATATATGTGTGTGTGTGTATGATTATGTATATGTATATATATGCGTGTGTGTGTATACATATATGTGTGTGTATGATTATGTATATGTGTGTGTGTGTATGATTATGTATATTTATATATATGCGTGTGTATGTATACATATATGTGTGTGTATGATTATGTATATATATGTATATACACATGCATATGTATATTTCTGTATATATATGTATATACACATGCATATGTATATATATGTATATATATATGTATATATACACATGTGTGTATGTATATCTTTATACATGTGTATGTATATATATACACATGTGTATGTATTTATATATATATATATATATATACATATGTGTATATATATACATATGTGTATGTATATACACATGTGTATGTATTTCTATATATATACATATGTGTATGTATATGCACATGTGTATGTATTTCTATATATATACATGTGTATGTATATACACATGTGTATGTATTTATATATATACACACGTTTATGTATATACATATACACACGTGTATGTATATATATATATATATATGTGTACACGTGTATGTGCGTATATATGTGTGTGTGTGTGTGTGGTATGTGTTGCATGAGGGACTGAATAAGAGTTTCACCGTCTGGAGTTACGCCCCTTTACCGGGGCACTCATGTTTTGTCCTGATGTAAATAAAGGACGCCATTTTATAGAACCTGATCTCTGTCGTTATGTTTCTATTCAATCCATTGACATCCTCTAAAATGACACATGGTGGCAGCGGTGGGATGAAGATATGTCTAAGTAAGATGTACAAAAGGATAAGAAACAGATAAGTAACTTTATTATTCTTGTTTCAAATTGTAAATTCGTACGTACGTCACGTGGAGAAAAGAAAAAAAAGAAAAAAAAAAATGTCGGAAGACACAAACAGACCAGTGGCTAGTATAAGACCACCAGCGCCCTTATGTATGGAAGATAATTTATCGGCGAACTGGAAGTTGTTTAAACTAAAATGGCATAACTACGCCATTATTACGTGTTTGACGAAACATTCATTACAATATCAGACGGCACTTTTGCTTCACACGTTGGGAGATGACGCATTGAAAGTTTACTACGGATTTCAATTTCTAACACCTGAAGATGAAAGAACACCCACCGAAATTATTCAGGCATTTGATAAATACGCTATAGGGGAAACGAATGAAACCTACGAGCGTTACGTATTTCATTCTAGAAAGCAAGGAGGATCAGAGACTGTGGAATCCTTTATTACGGCACTTCGGACGTTAGTAAAAACGTGCAATTTTTGTGACAATTGCGTTTCATCAGTACTCAGAGATCAGGTAGTGCTGGGAATACACAACCCCCAGACACAAGCTGAATTATTGAAAATAAGACAGTTAGACTTACAAAAATGTATTGACATTTGTAAGCTGTCTGAAAATGCCACGGTCCAGTCCAGAATCCTAAGGCCTGAAGGAGTGAATAAGGTTGATTTTAAACCCAGGAGAAAGACATCGGCACAAACTGACAGAGATTGCCGGGCGTGTGCACTGCGGCACGGACCAAGAAAAGAGTTATGTCCTGCATTTGGCAAGACCTGTTATCAATGTAATGGAAAAAAACACTTTGCCGTGAAATGCAAAGTACCAAGGAAAAAGAAGGTGCAGGCTGTCAAAACCCAATATGAGGACCAGGAAAACGACAGTAGTAGTTGTTCAGACTATGGACAGGTAGACAACATAACGATTAAGGAAAAAGTGAATGCTGTGAGTCAAGAGGTGATAAAGGCAGAAATGAGGGTCAAGGGAAAACCAATTGCTTTTCAACTCGATAGTGGAGCGTCCGTGAATATATTGAATGTGAAACACGTGATTGGAAAAACACTGGAACATTCAAATAAGACCCTTGTCATGTGGAATGGAGCAGAAGTGAAGCCGTTGGGAGAATGTCGAGTTAAAATGATAAACCCCAAAACTGGACAAAAATATGCGGTTAAGTTTGTCATTGTGAAAGAGGATTTCCATCCCTTACTGAGAGCAAATGCAATCCAGAAAATGGAACTCGTCACAATCAATAACAACAAATTCAAAATGGTCGCCAAAGTTTCCCAGATGAATGAATCCAGCAGCCAGTACTCGGACAGAATTATCAATGACTTCAGAGATGTGTTCAGGGAAGAATTGGGTCAATTACCAGAAGAGGTACATTTGCAGGTGGATCCAGGAGTAACACCAAATGTTGCAGCAACACGGAGAATACCAGTGGCACTTAAAGACAGGCTAAAAGTCGAGTTGGAAAAACTGGTTAAGAAGAATGTTATTGAACCAGTGAGCGATCCAACACCATGGGTAAGTGCGTTAGCACTGGTAACTAAGAAAAATGGAAACCTGCGGATATGTATAGACCCAAGACCACTGAATAAAGCTCTAAAAAGGGAACATTTTCAGTTACCTACACTGGACGATTTACTACCAGAACTGGCTGACAGCAAGGTATTTTCTACCCTGGATCTACGAGATGGATTCTGGCATGTAAAATTAGACGAAGCCAGCAGTCGCTTAACAACATTTGCTACACCATATGGTAGGTTCCGGTGGAAGGTTTTACCATTCGGTATTTCTCCAGCTCCAGAGATATTTCAAAAGACCCTTTTTAACAATGTGTCCGATTTGGAAGCGGATGATCTTCTGGTGATTGGGAAGGGTAAAACGATGGAAGAAGCAACAATTGATCATGACCGAAAACTCAGGAAACTGTTGCAGAGATGTCGTGATCGCGGGATGCAATTGAATGCTGAAAAATTGAACCTACGACAAACGTCTATATCTTTCCTGGGACACGTAATAACCAGTGATGGTTTACTTCCTGATCCTGGGAAAGTAAGAGCCATAAAAGAGATGCCGTGTCCAACAGATTGGATTCGTGAATTACCTGGCAAAATTTCTACCACACATATCTGATGTGATAGCCCCAATTCGAAATTTGGTGAAGGCAGATGTGCCATGGACATGGTCTCAAATTCATGAAGAGGCTTTTGGGAAAATTAAAGAGGTAGTGAGTGAGGCACCAGTGTTGAGGTACTATGACCCCAATAAATCTTTGGTCATCCAATTCGATGCAAGTGAGAAGGGCATGGGGGCTGCACTACTACAAGAAGGTCAACCCCTAGCCTATATCAGCCGTGCACTGACCGACACAGAAACTCGGTATGCACAGATTGAAAAGGAACTACTAGCAGTAGTCTACGCATGTGAACGGTTTCATCAATATACGTTTGGTCGACAGATAACAGTACTAACCGATCATAAGCCACTGGAAGCGATTATGAAAAAAGAATTGGTGAAATGCCCAAAACGACTTCAAAACATGCTGATGCGACTACAGGCTTACGATGCTACAGTTCTGTACCATCCAGGTAAGAAAATGTTCCTTGCAGACACGCTATCAAGAGCATACATCTATGGATTGGGCAGTGAAGATATGGACGATGAAGATGATGTCAAGGAAGCAGAATATATTCCTATAACAGAGAGAAGGCTGCTTGAACTGCGCTCAGCCACGAAGGAAGACAGAAGCTTGCAGCAGTTGCAGCAAGTAATTCTGGAAGGATGGCCAGAAGAAAAAATACATCTTGACCCAGAGGTGAGACCATATTTTAATATGCGGAATGAAATGACGGTGCAAGATGGCTTAATTTTCAGAGGAAACCGGGTAGTGGTTCCACTGACACAGCGAGCGGTGTTGAAAGAAAAACTGCATTCCACACACCTGGGAGTAGAAGGATGTTGCAGAAGAGCAAGAGAATGTTTGTATTGGCCAAATATGAACAGTGACATCAAAGACTATGTTTCAAAGTGCCCCATATGTAGAAAATATGAAGTGGCCAACCCGGCAGAACCATTAATGGTCCATGAAGTTCCTGACAGACCCTGGGCGAAAGTGGGAGTAGATCTCTTTAAGTTTGCAGATAGAGACTACCTGTGCACAGTTGATTACATGAGCAACTTCTGGGAAATCGATCATCTTCTCAATACACAAGCAAAGACAGTGATAACCAAACTTAAACATCATTTTGCACGTCATGGAATACCAGATCAGGTCGTAACTGATAATGGGCCTCAGTTTAGTAGCCAGGAATTTTCTGCCTTCGCAAAAAAAGTGGTGTTTTACACATACACCTGTCAGTCCATACAATAGCAAGGCAAATGGCAAAGTGGAATCTGCGATAAAGATGGCAAAGAACCTTTTCCGGAAAGCGATGGACGATAAGGCTGATCCATACCTAGCAATGTTGGATCACAGAAATACGCCAGCCAAAGGTCTCTTATCACCAGCTCAGAAGCTGATGTCAAGGAGAACAAAAACACTTCTCCCAACCAGGGAGGATTTACTCAAGCCAGCATTGCCCAAAAATCTGAGAAAATCAGTGAAGCAAGACTGCAGGAGGCAAGAACGTTCTTTCAACCACAAAGTAAAACCACTTAAACCATTGTATCCTGGAGATGTAGTACGGATGAAACCACACATAAATGGTCAAAAAGAGTGGAGGAAAGCTGTTGTATGGGGGAGACTGGATGAGCGATCATACCATGTAAAAGTGGGTGAGGACTTATATCGACGGAATCGAGTAGATTTGAAGAAAACTGCAGAGACACCCCCACTCACATCAGTAATACAACAGTCCATATGAAGTGCAGAGCGAGTTACCCAAGAATACAGGGCAGAGTACAGAAGAGATATGTAACTCAGAACCACCTCAATATGAAGGTGAAATAAAAGAAAACCTCAACCCGACCCCATTCCCAACAAAACCAAGTCCGGAAAGGTTGCGGACAACACGGTCAGGAAGGATAATAAGAGATCCTATGAGATTCAAGGATTTCACAACATAAGTGAAAGGGAAGAATAATCCCTGTTAGGTAGGAGGGTAGTCAGCCCAATGAATGCCTAGATCACTGTGTTTTGTAGACTCTGTTTTTAATTCTTATCAGACTTTTTTTCTTTTTTTTTTTTTGTTTGTCTTTATCTTCTGTTTTTTATTTGTTGAGAAAAGGGAAGATGTTGCATGAGGGACTGAATAAGAGTTTCACCGTCTGGAGTTACGCCCCTTTACCGGGGCACTCATGTTTTTGCCTGATGTAAATAATGGACGCCATTTTATAGAACCTGATCTCTGTCGTTATGTTTCTATTCAATCCATTGACATCCTCTAAAATGACACAGTATGGTCTGTAAAAGTCTGGCAGGCTTGAAGATCCACACCCAAGCCTCTCAGACAGCCACCATATATATGTGTGTGTGTGTGTGTGTGTGTGTAAATGATTCCATTAATTTCAAAGACTTTATGACCGGATAACCTGACATTCTGGAGTTCACTTATGTTTATCAAACCATTGGCCGGCCAGTATTCTAGATTTTTACCACTATATATATATATATATATATATATATATATATATATATATATATATATATATATATATATATATATATATATATATATAATTATGCAGGTTATTTCGAACGACGATGTTTACCGCGTTCATGAAAATTGAATTTGGGTGTGTTTTATCTAAAACATTCGTAAAACAAATATGAAAGATCTAAACAACATTTCTTAGCTTCTTGGCTTGGAACAAAGTGCAGTATTAAATTTTTTTTAAATTGAAAATCGGTTTAATTACTTTCAGAGCACTGATTTTAAAGAATTTGAAACATTTAATTTTTCAGTGGGGATATCCTCAGAGGGGAAAATCCATCAACCTTCATTCTATTTCGTAAGGTAACAAAATAATAAACAAAAAAAATGTATTGGGGGGGGGGGGAATATATGCTAAGTGTTCATAACGAAGACTATTCTGTTTATAAATGACGGCGATTGTGTTACGTGCGCCAAAATTCTGGCGCCGGGGGGGGGGGGGGGGGTGCCGGGGAGTAAAAGTGCCACCCCGAGCAACTCCAACGGTCTCTCATCTACAATTGAACCTAGTTTTTGCTTCTTTATAACTAAAACTTAATTTATTTACTATTTTTTTTTTAATTAAAATAATAATTTGAAAAGAAGATACAAGAACAATTAACTTAGAAAAATCGATTTTGTTTGCTCCAAAACAATAGAGTAAATACTTATTTTAAAAATATTTATTTAAAAATATTCAATATTTTTAAATAAATATTTTTTTAAATAAGTATTTACTCTATTGTTTTGGAGCAAACAAATATAAAAAATATTGGGGAGTGGACCTAGCCCCCAAATCAGTATGGTCCTAAAATCTATTTTCAATCAATATTTATTTAATAGTTACCGAATTTTCCTACCTTGTAAAATTTACCGAATCTTCCATTACCGAATTACATTTATTTTTTTTTAAATCGTTCCGAGCGCTCTTTTGATATGCTTTTTTTCTTATGAAGTGAGACAACATGATAAATACATTTAAACTTTATTAAAATTAAATATTTAAAATTATTCCGGAGGACCTTAGAGAAGAAGAATATTTAAAAATGTTTAGTTAATCTTGTAATGAATGTAGAACGTTATTTTCACATAACTAGAAAAATGAATGTTATTTTTTTTATTTACATGAAGGAGGACTTTAAAGAATACTATTTGAAAAAATTATATTTAAAGAAGTTAAGATTTATAATATAAAACTTTAATCTTAATGCGCTCTCATGATTAAAAATTGGTTACACGTTATTTCCTACGTTATCTGGTCCGGAAGTGGTTGATAATTTTACGTTAAATTTATATAGGAAAGTGATCCCCCACACTAAAGTCTAAAATATGGGGGGGTATTCCTTTTTGTGCAGATATTTCCCAGGCTGTTTACATGTAATTCGCCTAAAAAAAGTAGAATCTCATTTTTATTTTTCGCTAAAATTTAAATACGATGGATTAAACTAAATGATCCAGTAATACCAAGTTTTCTTATTAAAAACAATGTTAGAAAAAATAAAAGAAATGCATTTTTTAGAAAGTCTCGATTTTATCGTAAAGAAAACACATCATAAAATAATGAATTTATAAAAAAGCAGTTGAAAATATTTTACGGCGTCGAAAGTATAAGCTTTAGCAATATACAGATAAGCATTTAAAAGATGTTGATAGATGTATTGTAAAATTTTAGTTAACTTACAGTTTCGGGGTGAAAAAATATTTTCGTCGGTGTTGCGAAGATACTACACTTTGAACAGCAGACAAAAACACTTCTATTTTCAAGAGTTATAGCGATATGTGGTATTATTTCGTTGGGGTGGGGAATAATATATAATGGGTAGGGGTCAAATGACTTCAAAACATGTATTTAATTAATTGTTATGAAAACAAACATTTCTTTAGTTATTATTACCCTTAAAGATTTATTTTTAATACTTTTCTTTGAATAATATTATTATTCAAAGAAAAGTATTAAAAATAAATCTTTAAGGGTAATAATAATAATAATAATAATAATAATAATAATAATAATAATAATAATAATAATAATAATAATAATAATAATAATAACAGTAAGATTGGGTACAAAAATAAATTGTCTCTAAATTAAAAGAAAAATTGGCTTATTTATTCAATCAGCAATAAACATCCTTGTCATAAATACAAAAAAAAGTTCAAATCTTTAAGAAAATAACTTCAAAGACATCTATAGACTCACTGGCGCATTTGAAGACATTTGTTGCCAAATTGTCTCCTGCCTTAAGAAAATTGTCCTATCAAAAAAAATTATTTGCGTCTATAAAAAACCTGAGAAGTTCAAATGTTTTGTTTTCATGTGTAACTCTCTCGTTCTCCCTCCCTCTCTCTCCCTTCCTCTCCCCCTCTCTCTCTCTCTTCCTATCTCATATACATTTACCAGAGATATAATTTAAAAAATAACTCAAAGAGTTTAGCTGAGACTTTCTTTTCTTTTCCTTTTTATTGCTGAATAAAAAAAAATAATGTTTAAAAAAAAATCAAATAATTTTGTCCCAAATGGAGTTGCTCACGCTCCACTCCCACTGAATATAAAATGAGCTCTCTTCTTTTTCGCTCCAGCAAAAAGGAGCATGCTCCTGGAGCGCACTCCTTTTTGGAGGGCTCCGTAAAGCCCTGCTGGTATATATTGAATCTCTTCGGACTATTGCCTTTATCTAAATAATTTATCTTCATATTAATGTGAAATGGACGGATGGGGACAAAACATTAGGAATTTACCGGGAACATTTGTTCTACTAGGCATTGTTTGGGATCAAAAATTGTAAGATTTCAGTATTACTTTTAGTAATGGGTATATAGTAAATCTCTTCGGACTACTGACTTTATCAACATCATGTATCTTTTTAATATCGTTAAATGGAGTGCGGTGACAGGAAATTAAGAATTGATCCGGACCATTTCTTCTACTCGGCGTCCAGGAGCAAAGATTTTAAGATTACAATATTACTTTTGGTAATTGGTATATATTAACTCCCTTCGAACTGTTGACTTCATTAACATTACGTACCTTCTACCTATGTTGAAATTGAGGAGGGACTGCAAGAAATTGAGCATTAAAATAAGATAAACGAATGGGATGAGAAAATGAGAAAGATGTGGGAGATGGAAAAGAAGGAAAAGACCACTAGAGAGAGAGATAGAAGTTTTGTTATAAATGAATTGAGACATTTTCTGACAAAAAAAAATGTCTCTTATGCAGCAAAATTGTTTTTTATTAAAAAAAAAACAGCAGTTTCTTCATAGCCATACAAACGGAGCCTAATTAAAAAGTTTTAACCTTACAGACAAACTAGCAGGGCTACCCGGCGTTGCCCGGGGCCATAAAAACAAAATAGAAGAAATTAAGTAGTGTGTTTTTTTTAATAAAAAACAATTTTGCTGCATAAGAGACATTTTTTTTGTCAGAAAATGTCTCAATTCATTTATTTATATATATAATGTATAACTAAGATAATGACAAAAATAAACAGCCACATCGTGTTCACAAACTCCCTAAAATTAGTATACAAATTCAACACATTCAAGCAACCCACTCCCCAATGAAGACATACCATAACACTATAGACATACCAATATTTATTTAAGTAAATATTGAATTATTTTTACTTACATAGGCATGCGTTTCAAGCTTCCACTATAATCAGTGTAGGAGATAATAATTTCAGACAGTTGCAAGATTCGAACCCAGTTACAGAATCATCCTAGACACTGCAAGCAAGCGCTCCAACTAAATGTTCACGAGAAATTACCACGTAAAGAAAGGGAATTAAACTCTATTTATGTCAAGCAGGCACAGACAGTGGATTATCGAGAGAGTGTTTAACGAACGTTGTAGGAACATGCCAGGTTTACAAATATTGACATGTTCCGAAAAACCGCGTTTTTTCGGTTTCGTCTCCATACTGAATACCGAATCGTTTTTTTTTTTTAAACCGTAACCGTTCGATATTGTGTTTTTACTACAGTAAGCCACCATATACAAGGAAACACGGTTGAAAAGATTTTCCGATTTGAATAAAATTGAATATTACCAAAAAATGTTATATTAGTAAGAGGACAGATTGAACAAATATATGATCAAAACATTTAATTGACTTGTAGGAAGAAATCTTTGTTTACAGTTTGTTTATCATTAGTATTTTGAATTTTCAAATGAAAAAAAGAGAAATACGACAGACAACATGACATCGTATTTTTGTAGGCCCTGGTTGCAATAACAGAACATGATAGAATTATTGTAAAAACATTGCTGATTTAATTTAACACCTCACGCATTTTGAGTTTAAGAAAAAATAAGTTGTAAAAAGTTGTTTTGAACTAATTCCCAACTTAAAATAATTTTCTTCAAAATCGATCAAATGCGTCCCATTAATCCAAGCTAATTATTTATTTATAGAAAATTAAAGGGAGAAAACTCATGTCTGCAAAACAGAAACGCTATAAAATTGATTATTTTTTTTGTTTTTGTTGAAACTAATTTCTGTGGCATAATAAGGATTAAGCTGGGTGATTTAAAAAAAAATGAGGAATGGTCCATTTATTTTTAATAATGATTCATATATGTCTGTGACTGCTCATTTTCTAACGCTATCTTTTGATGTTAAAGATTTTTGTTTAAATGTTTCTCATTCTCCTCATCCTATATTTTAGCTTCTGATGGGTTAAAGAATTAGATAGAATGTATATTCAAACTCAGTTTTATTCTTCAGAAATCTTTCATGAATCTTTGGTCACTGTTTTAACGAGTTAACTGTTGAAAAGGTATCAGAACTTTGATTACAACAGTCAACACCTTAAAACTTATATGATTCATATCATGGAGAATGATTCAGTCACAAAATTATCGAAACAGTGGCATAATTCAACTAAACGTTGAATAATAACTAATCATCACACAAGAGAATGAATAGCTTCCATATTAAAAATTTTTTTTTCAAAAACCGAAAAACCGAACCGTAAGGAAAAAAACGAAACCGATACTGAAACCAAAATTTCAAAACCGCCCAACTCTACTCATCTCTCTTGCTCTGTGTCTCTGGGTGTGTGTGTATTGTTGTTGAGCCTTCTTGTACTCATCCCCCTCCCGAATAGGCTTGAAGTTAGGCCACTTGGGTGTCAGTAGCTTTGGGTGGATTGGAACATTGGTTCTTAATTTTCTTCCCATTAAAAGTTCGCTGGGAGAATATCCACAATCCATTGGGGTCGCTACGTGGGCTAGCAGGGACATATATGGGTCTCTTACTTTCCTCAGCATTATCTTAATAATTTTTACTGCTGCTTCCGCTGCTCCATTGCTTTGGGAAAATCTAGGGCTATTTGTGATGTGTTGAAATCCACAGATTCTTGCAAAATCAGCAAATTCTTTTTACATATACTGACTTCCAGAGTCTGTTCTCAGGATCACTGGTACTCCATGCCTGGCAAATATGGATTTCAGGCTTTCTATCACTGTTCTGGAGGTAATTGATCTCAGTTGAGTGAACTCGACGTATTTCGAAAAATAGTCGACCACCACAATGTAGGTCTGGCTGTTTAGCTCGAATAAGTCAGAAGCTAGGATGTGCCAGGGTCTGGGTGGAAGTTTGGTTGTCAACAGTAGTTCGGCCGGTTGGTGTCTAAGTCTGGTGCATGTTTCACAGTTCTCCACTGTGTTTTTGATCTGGTTAGATAATCCTGGCCACCAGATTGATTGGCGGGCTCGTTGTCAGCACTTGAGTAGAATCGTCTATCCGTTGCAGACAGGGACTGCATGATGGTCTGGACAAATATTGCTGAACTTTCCTCCAGTTCTTTATCCTGTTTGGTCGGCATGTTGCTGTGTGTAACTCTTGATAGAGCATCGGCAGTGTATAGTTCCTTGCCGGGTATATGATGGATTTTATAACTGAATCTCATGAGGCGGATGCTGAATCTCTGTACTCTGGCTGGTAATTCACTGATATCCTTACTGCCTAGTAGGGGTACGAGCGGTTTATGGTCTGTCTCGATTGTGAACCCCAACCCTATGAGGTAGTCGGAGAATCGTTCACATCTCCAGGTTATGGCTAGGGCTTCCTTTTCTATCTGAGTGTATCGGGTTTCTGTTTCCGACATAGCACTTGATGCATATGCTACCGGGTGCAATCTTGTATATTCCTGCTGCTGTAGGAGTACTGCTCCAAGGCCATAAGATGAAGCATCTGTGGATACTAATGTTCTTTTTGTTGGATTGTACAATGACAGAACTGGTGCTGAACACAAAACTTCTTTTATGGAGTTGAAGGCTCTTTTTTGTTTGCTTTCCCATACAAACATGTTTTTCTGGCTCACTAAGTCCCGTAGCGGCTTTGTCATTTCTGCTAGGTTTGGGATGAACTTCCCCATTTGGTTCACCATTCCCAGAAATCTGCGAGTTTCTGTTATATTGTTTGGCGCTGGGAAGTTGTAGACTCTGGAAATTCTGTCTGGGTCGGGTCTTAGGCCGTCAGTGCTGAGGATATGTCCTAAGAACTTTAGTGATGTTTTCGATATCTCACATTTTTGTGGATTTAGGGTTACTCCGGCTGCTCGAATTCTCTTTAATGTGGCTTTTAACCGTGTGTCATGCTCACTTTAGCTCCTCCCATATACCAGTATATCGTCCAGCATACATATCGCCCCTTCTTGCTGTTCCAGTATGGCTGACATCCGTCTCTGAAAGATCTCGCTGGCTGACGTAATTCCAAATGGTAGTCGATTGAATTGGAATCTGCCAAATGGGGTAATGAAGGTTGTCAGTCTGCGGGACTCTTGTGACAATGGTATTTGCCAGTATCCACTGTTTGCGTCTAACTTGGTCATGACTTTGGCTCCATCCAATTGGGCTAGCACATAGTCGACTGTTGGTAACATATGCAGTTCTCTTTTGACATGTGTGTTTAGTTTCGTCAGGTCAACACATTCTGACCTTTCCATTGTCCTTTGGCACCACTACTATGGGGGAGCACTATTCTGTGGGATCTTCAATCCTGCTTATTACACCTATCTTTTCGATCCGCTTGAGTTCTCTGTGTGTCTCCTTCATTAATGGTAAGGGTATACGACGTGGTGTTGAGATGGAGTAGGGTTTAGCATCCTCACGTAGGGGTATGGTGTAGCTTTCCCCGAATGTGCCGAGGCCGTGAAACAGGTCTCTCATCTCCTTCCTTGGGTCAAACGGTCGTACATCAGTATCTCTGATGCAGTATACAGTAACTATTTTAAGTGCTTCAATGGCCGGTCTTCTTAATAGTGGTTCCTCCAAGTTGGAAATGACATATATATATTGTGTTGTCTGTCGACCTTCATTCCCTTGGATGGTTGCCTTTAGTTTCCCCGTCACTTGTAGGGGGCTATGACGTGGACCATGTAGCCTCTTCCTTGCTAGTGCTGGTAAATGCATTCTTCTATAAATGTGTTCTGCGATTGCGGTGACATCAGCTCTAGAGTCGATTTTGAATTTCACTGGCATGTTATTTATTGCCAGATCAATTCTCCATCGTTGCTGCATCTAATTTCAGCTACCATCAATAGACCCAGGGTGATGTTGCTGTCGTTGCTATAAGAGTAATCCTCGTCGTCGTAGTGTACTTCGTAGGATTTCTTTGACCTGCAACACTGTGCGTAATGACCGACTATTTTACAGTTGTGGCATTCTGCTAGAATGGCATGTACGTCTCGGGTGTTTTTTTCTGTTGCCGCAACGTTGCCATCCTGTTTCTGGCTCACGCTGTTGTCTATACCCTTTTGGTTTATAGTTTTGGCGATTCCTAAAAAGAGTTATCTCCTCTTTTGTCGTGGTTTCTTTTCTTTTGGTAATGTTTGTCAACGGCATGAACGATGATGTCCTCTTCTAGTTGCTCGATTTTGTTTTTTTCAGTAGGCCGTAATAATTTCTGTTGGGACTTCATGATTTCCTTCTGGCGCGCCCTTTTTACTGCGCCTTCCAGACTGAGGTCAGGTATCATTATAAAAGTCTCGTATAAGTGTACATCTCTGCACCCCACAACGATTCTGTCTCTTATAAACTCGTCTTCTAGTCCCCTTAGGTCGCATGTCTTCGCTAACATGTGTAAGTCAGTAATAAAGGCATCAATGGACTCACCTTCTTGTTGACAGCGCTTGTTGAACATGGCTCATTCATATATAACGTTTGTGCTGGCCGTGAAGTGCTTATCAAACTTTTGTTTAACTACGTCAAACTTTTCCGAGTCCTCCTGTGATAACTTGAATGTAGCTAGGACGTCCTCAGCTTTCTCACCCATACTATATATGAGGGAATCCACTTGGCCATTGTCCTGGCTGGTCGAATGAGAACAGCTGTGGCGTCGACACGTTGCTGTTCATTTTGTTTTGTTTTAAATTCCGGTTTCTGGCTCGGATATTTTTGTTTGTCTGACGTCCACCTGTACTCCTTACCTTATCCTATACCATTCTGCTTTCGGTTTTATGAAAATCACACTTCTGACACCATGTTATGTCATTAAATAAACACCGAAGCAAAAGCATGTGTGTATCGTTCAGATCCAAGATGGCTCACCTCTTTATTCAACTCACGTTCAGGTTACAAAGCAGAACGTTAATCTCGTGGTAAGGGGGATAACTCTGTTGGTTAAAACATATAACAAGCTATATTGCATTTTTAAAATATAAAACTGCTTTGCTTTGGAAATTGATTCTGAACTGTATAAAATGTAGGAACATAGATTAAAAATAATCTCAGTAGCATATTAAACCCTTCCCTTATACCCCAAAAAAGGATTGCAAGCAATCCTTTGTCGTTTTTTTGGGGTGGGTGGAGAGGTGTCACATATGTCTAGAGGGTGGGTTAGTATTGTAGAAGCAGCTTAGTTTATCAGTGGTACCCTGAACGAGCTGGAAAAAAACATTTCATCCTATTTATCATAGTGTGTGAGAGAGTGGGGAGGAAATACTTTCGGAGGAGAGCGGAAGACACATATCACTTCCTGTTGAGATTCACCCCTGACCTTTTTTTACACAACGAAAATAGTTGGCAAAAACAGGTTGAGTTAATGAGAAAAAAAAGAAGAAAGTGACGATTACAAAAATAAAGAAAAGAAAGAAAAAGAAGAAAGTGTCGAATACAAAAATAAAGAAAAGAAAGAAAAAGAAGAAGAAAGTGACGAATACAAAAATAAAGAAAAGAAAGAAAAATGTCCTTATTCGCTGAAAACGTCTAAGAAAAGATGCTGCCAAATACGAACTATGCCTGGTACAGACTTGAATCATTTTTGGAAATATTTTATCATGGGCGAGAATGAATGGATTTAAATTGCAAAAGCTTGTCTCTGTCATAAACATCTTTATGTATCCACCAGAAAATATACCTTGAGACCACACGAAGAATGTATAGCACCAACCCCTTATCCAGAACTCAAGCACACCCCTTTGTGCCTGACATGTGCCTTACTCACTTTCTTGCATTTATTGAATTTTTGCATTTTATTGTGAAGTACTCCTTGTGCCATCCATGGACATTGTCGCCGTATCCGTTTATCACTCCAAATGTTTACAAATATTACGAAATCATACACCTCTTTTAAAGCCACGTCTCTAAAAATAAACAAGAACAACTTTGCCCTTTTACTTTTCCACTGAGGGCACCAGCAGCAGCCGTGGTAAATTTAACCTCTAACGATTTGGTCGGGGTTTTACCATCGCCCACGCAGTTCAACTTCCTATATCGCTTTCTCACCCTAATTCGAAATACCAACATCTGAAAAGTTGCCGGGATTTATGTAAACACTATAAATGAACTTTCCAGTTATTTTTAACAGTGATAAATTCGAACAGGAATTAATTTCAGTTATTTCTTTGCTTCATGGGCTCGCCAGTTGTAATGCCGTTTCTCATAAATACACACGGCAGGTTTTCTACCAGCGAGAAGTGAAACACCTAAAAGGACAGTGTCTTGTGTGGATGCGGGAGATCTGTAAGGGGTTCCGGGGGCATTTCATGGATCTCTACACCAACTGCCCAGACTCTGCGCCCACGAGTTTGGCACCTATTTGACCGACTCGCCCCGGCTGTAATGGTCAGGTTATGGAACGTGAGGTCCGGGGTGCGTTTGAGCAGGCCGGCTTGAACAAATCGCCTAGACTCGATGAGTTGCCTACGAACTGTTTTTGAAGCATATGTTCGTCCCTCTTCTGATGGATGTGGTCAACCACTGGGTTTAGCAGGGATCCATTGCTGCCCAAGTCACTAGGGGAGTGATAATATTACTAAAGAAAAAGGACGGGCATAGAATGGATTTTGATGATTTTAGGCCCATAACTCTGCTAAACACTAAGTTACAGATTTTAGCAAGAGTTCTTGTGAACTGTTAGTATGTTGTTGTGGGTGAGTTAGTTGAACTCGATCAGAACTATGCTGTGAAATGAGATTGATTCAGAACAATTTGCACGATCATAGAGGGATTAAAAGACGACACTGCGCTGATCAATTTCCATCGTTTCCTGGGATCTGTTCTAGAGGTCGCTGAATTTAATCCGGACTTCTGCAAATGGATCTCTATTCTACATCGCTAGCCCATGGTAGTGGTGCAAGTAAATGGAAGGCGATCGGGATCGTTTGCCGTCTCTCGGTCGGTAAATCAGGGCTGTCTGCTATTGCCCTTATATGTTCTTGCATTGGAGCTCTTCCTCAGCAAGCCAAGTAACAGGACAACGAGCCCAGCCCTACACGCTATTGCTCTACCCAGTGGTGTGCAATCCCGGGTCTCTGCGTATGCTGATAATGTCACGGTGTGCGTAATGAGCTATCGGTGACTAAGGAAGTGAAAAGATATGAAGATGTCACAGGGGCCGTAGTCAATATCAGCAAATCAAATAGGTTGGCTGCGCTGCCGGGCCTTTTCAACTGCTCGGGTGGCCCAGTTCGGAAGCTTGGCATGTAGTTCGGGCCGGGCTTGAAAAGAACTGTTTGGAAGTGGAGTCAAAGATTGAAGCATCAGTAAACATTTGGCTTCGAAGAGGACTTGCCCTTCGAAGAGGACGTGCACCACATACATCTTTCCTCTCATCCTTTACCGATTGGCTGTACTACCCCTGTCTGCGGTTCGCTTGACAGCGCTCACATGTCAGCTCTTCACACTATCATGGCAGGACAAAAAGCCGTTAGTTTGCAGACAGGTCTGCACTAAACGTATTATTGAGGGGTTTTTGGGGATGTCTGTACTTGACAAGTCATTGACATGCTGAGAGACTGGCATTCCTGAGCCGCACTATTTTAGTGGAGTATTCGTGGGGCCCTTTTATTGAGAAGGCTTTTCCCAACCTCATCTCCGATCACTTGGTCAAAAGACGACGTAAACCAAGGGACAATCACAGTTCTTCAACGAATGCCGAGCTGCGCCAAAACTACTGCTGTTGTCCAGCAACCTCACACGGTCTAGAAAGACACTGTATCAGGATTTAGTGGTGGGGATCGCTTCGGATTCACTCGTGAAAAATCTGGGATGGCCGAGGAGGAGATCCGCTCTCAGTGGAGTTGGGGGCCAGGCAGGAGTAATCTCAATAACTCTGAGTTTTCTCTGACATAGCGATTGGTCCAGAATGCGATGCCCATCAAGTACAGACGCTTCAAAACTAACTGTGGAGAAAACCCCTTCTGTCTGCGTTGCATAAACATAGACGTCAAAGAAGAAACGGCTGAGCACGCCTCTTCAAATGCATTAAATTGAGTGAGTTTTGGTGGTATGTGAACGAGGTGATGACTTGCATCACTCCGAGCAGTCAGTACCTCTAGGCATAGCATCTATAGTGTACAATGTGATGCCTCCGTGGTGTAGGGAGAAACGAATGGTATTTCTCACGATCCTAGCCATAGCTAGATTTGTAGTATGGACCTCATGCATAGACGTAGAAAAAAAGGGTGAATCGCCTTCTGATTACGATCTGATTTCGCACTTTAAATATCAGCTCAAGGTAAAAATCAGATGTGATAGGAGGAGATTGCACTCAGTATTATTTAACAGAAGACGGATACACACTGCTAGTGTGTTTAGACGTGCCAAGTTTAAGTACGTGTTCCCTGCCTAGGCATGGTGCACGCCGACCTAAGGTCTTATCAGACCCCCCCCCCCCAGATAGCAAAGTCTCTTAGCTAGTGGTACGAATGAGTTCTGCTCACCTCTTTATTTTTCGGTGTTAGAGATACTCCGAAATGCTCACTCCTGATTGTATCCTTTTTTTGTCCTTACCCAAACCCAAAACATGATATCTATCTCGGAAGATACCACAACCTCACCACCCCTGTTTCTTTTTTTACCCCCTCCCCCTTTTGAAATCCTTTCTCCTACTTAGGAACTGACTCACTTGTTTTCAGCGCTTGAAACAAACCGGAAAGCAGTGAGTAGCTCTCACTTAGATAGATTTGGGAACCAACATATGATTTTTTGTATAATTTTTGGCTACTTGTAGCTCCCCACCCCCAACCGATGAATTTTGTACATATGCTTTTTTTGTAAATAAAAGACGTCTTAACAAATTGGGGATAATGTTAGGTAGCCTGTCCAGAGAGTGAATGAGTTATTTTGGTGACTAGAACTACTTTAAAGAATAAACCAAGAAAATGACACCTGACCCCCTCACACCCAACCCAACTTTGACCTTGTGCCACATTTTTTTTCATTTTTCATTGTTTTATACAAAAGAAATGTATCAATTTTAAAGGTAAATAAATTCTCAGTGTAGTATCTGTTCTGTGATCTTAGCACAAAGACTTTTGCCCTTTCTCCATCCAAATTTTCTGATGGGCAAGAAAAGACAGTGACCTTCTTACGCTTTCTCTTGTTGTCGGCGGCACCCTGACTGTTTGACTTACTTTTTCTGTCTTCCTTCTCCTCCTCGCGGGGGTTGAGATGAAACATTGACCTTCCCATAAACTCCAAATGACAAGGGGGGAGGAGGGACCCACTTTCTCTCTTCTTTTACTGCTCTCCCCCTCCCTCTCTCCAGTTCTATCTCCCCCTTTTGCCGGTTTTGGCGCCCTGGGAGAGCGTTAAAACTGGCTCACCACTAGAAGGAGACTCCACACCAGCCAAAACAGTGTTTTTGCCCGCCCTCAATACAGGAATGGAAGCCACCCATCCCCAAAAGAGCGGTGAATAGTCCAGCGGTTTCCCCAGCCCAAGGCGGTTACTGCAAAGGATGACTTCCTCCGGGAGCGAAAAACCAAACGCAAGGAACTAGGGCTTACCGCCAGATTCAAATTCATCAGGACCTTCAGCAGTCTGCCCTCCTGGAGACTCACTCCTCTAGCCAGAGCTCTCAAAACGGGGGAGCCAACCAAAATGACAGGGCATAATGCCCGGATAACCCTTGAATGTGGGTGCGTTGCTGTTTTTTTTACCCGGGACCGTTTCCCCAAATTTGACCCTGCTGCTCCCCTAAAGGGCAACACCCTACTCGGAGCTCCCCCAACCGAGGAAGAAAACCAAAATTGGACGGGGCTTACTGCCCAGATTCTTTAACAATAGAAGGGGCCGCTTCTTCAAAAACGTTTTTAAAAGGGGCTGCTCCCCCAAAGGATAAGTCTCCAAAGACCAAAACACCGTCCAGCAGCTCATCGGACAGAGAAGGCCTCCCTTATACCCACAAGGATCGCTTCAGACCCAAAGGAAAAAAGGGATATGTAAATGCAAAACCCCGGACACCTGGGTGTGCCACTCCCAAAGACTGGCTGTTGGGAACTGCAGGAACACCCAACTCACAGCCAGAGTGGATGTTGGCGGAAGCACCGTTGTCTCCACTCCACCTACCCAACAAACAGCAGGGGTAGTCTATGGTGACGACCTGGACGCATCCATACTACCAGCACAGCCGCAGGAGAAAGAGTCACCAGCATGGGGACCCCAGCCACAAATAACGCCTGAGCAGTACCGGAAGCTCTTCCGCATAAGGTACGCACAGTACGCAGAGGGCAACATGATCAAGTTCGTGCCTGGTGCATGGGAGAAAATTCAGAAGAGAACACTCTCGACAGGCTTCGATAACATACCTCCTCTACTCAGGTATGAAATTGGACACTGTCAGTCATAGTAGAGGGGAGACGACCACACTGCTGGTACTGTCAGCTGAAGGGCCACATAGCAACATTCTGCCCCAAAGAACCAGGGCTCCCGCGGATGTCACGGAAAACACAACAGCACCCGTGATGGTCGAAAAGGAGAAAGACTCTAACAAGGAGGGCTGGAAAATAGTGGCATGTAGAAATGTCAGAAAACAAGGCTCCCGCTGAAAATCAAACAAACGACAAAGAAGTATGACAACTTCAGCTACAACAGTCATCGACAATGGAAACGACCAACAAGGCAGCTTCGGTGAAGTGCAAGTTGCCAGTGCTCTCTTCAGTCAGAGGGAAACGAAATCGTGACCGACACAAATGAATCTAGCCCTATCATGAAAGTTGAAACCCAGATAAAACCGACGAACAAGAGATAGAAAGAGGCTTATAATTAATCCCCTCCAGATGAAAGAAATGGAAGAAACCCCACCCCAATCCCAGTTGAACTCTCATTATCCACCCCTCCCACCGACTGAACTTTTAACGCCTACCCCCACTGCACCCTCTCTCAGTCAGTAGAGAGAGCTCCCATAACGGAAAGTGAGGTGATCAGAACCCAACCTGTGTCCTCCAAGTCCATTAGAACGCAAAGAAGGAGGAAGCTCCCTTTTTTACCCATGGAGCAGATCTGTAAAACGGATCCTCTGAGCTCTACGTCTGTTCTGAATGCGCGGCATAAGTCAGCATTGAGACCGCTACAGAATTTGATGTCAGTTGACGGCCAGCCACCCAACCCAACTTGCCCTTCCTTTTTTAATTTTAAAGATAAATAAATTCTCGGCCTTTTGGCTAAGTATCTGTTCCTGGCATTTTGATTTTTCCACCAGGTTGTGTCTCAGTTACTGATTCCTCGCCCTACCATCTATGGGGTTTGTAATTCAGTAACACCATTTTCTCTGTGTATTGCCAGCAGCACCCTGACTGTCTGGCCCACTTTCTCTATGTCTCATTCTCTTTTTGGATTGAGATGTAACATTGATCTTACCATAATCCTCGAGCGACAAATAAACCACTTTCTCTCTTCCAATAACGCTCTCTCTCTCTCCTAGTTGTATCGCCCCCTCTTGCTGCGTTTTGGCATCACCTTTCGGTGCGAAAACCGGTTTTAATCAGATGCTGTCTCCATGCCAGTGTATATACTGAACTTTTCAGCTTCCCCTCTCCTATTTTTTTCAACTGCCGGAGACATGGAAGAGAGCATTCAGAACAAGGTTACCAACACCACCATGAGGATGTCTGAGAAGTGTGATGTATCCCTCATCTCGGGGGCGGATCCCACTAAAACTGCCGCTCCTCTAGTAGGTGACTCCCAAAACAGGGGAGCAAAAAACGATAATGATGTGGACGGGGCTTACTGCCCGGAATTCAACTTGCAAGAGGCTGCTACCTCTAAAAAGGGATCCCTAGAGGATGACTCCCCAAATTTGGGGATAAAAAATGCAAAATGATGCCAACAGGGTGTACCGTCCGGATATAAACTTGCTACTCCTAAAAAGGACTCCCCTTGCGGGAGTTCGGACTTCCTAAATGGAGAAGCCCTCAAAACCAAAGTGTCAGACAGGGCATACCTCCCGGATACCAATAACCGTACCTTCATCAGGGGACGGTCTCCGCTACTCAGAGCTCCCCAAATGGGGAAGCAAACCAGGAGAAAAATGCTTACTGCCATGACAAAAACTCAATAGGGTGGGACCCCACAAACAAAAGCAACTGGTAGCTTCCCCAAAAGTGAGAAAGGGGAAACGTCAAGGTATACCGCCCGGATACACAAAAATATGGTGACTCTCCCAATATGGGTGAGTCCCTGTTCCTTAGTCAGGACTTTTTCCCTGAATGGGATACGACAAACATGCTGGATTGGGACCCCAGCAGCGACAGCTCGGCAGAGTGGGAAAACAACATCGTTCCCACTCCCCTGAACAGGCCATCCTGAGCACCCATCTTTGAAGCAACTGTTTGTTAAATGTGAGGAGAGGGTCCCGTTTTATATGCATCTCTGTTTCTATATGGCAATCAAACTAACCCTTCCCCTGGACGCAAGACAGGCGGTATACGGCCGAACTGCTGAAAGGCAGTCTCGGCCAAACCTACAGCGTCCTCATCCCGAGGACTTAAGTCCTGTGTGTGACACTGAGTAGCAGTGATCATTTCTCTGAATCTGGCTACATGGAAAGTGAGGGGCATGAAGCAAAGCTGCTCACATGCTAAGGGGTCTGGTGGCCTTTAAGTTACAAGAGACCCACTTCGATTCCAGAGCGGATTGTCATGTACTAGCTCGCGAATTTGATGTCTTCTCAGCATATGACCATAGCTACAGTCATGGATCTCTGTGCTAGTGAGATGCACCATGTCTGCGACGATTAGTGTTGTACATGCGGATGCGGAAGGTAGGTTGCTTGTGCCCGATGTTGCCATTGATAACAGCAATTTCCGGAGCATTGCGGTTTATGAGCCCAACATTCCTGGAGAGAGGGTTTCCTTTTTCAGCATTTGAAGGATTTCCTCAAGAGTCTGGAGCGGGTAGTTTTAATGGAGGATTTGAATGCTATCCTTGACCCGAAGATAGACAAGGTCGGGGGAGTAGCGGGTCAGGCAGGTGTGAAAACAGCCTGTCTGACCTGATGGCTTTGTGCGATCTAGTCGACAGATTTTGTATCGATCACCAAGAGCGGGAGATGTAGACGTGGTCCAGTAATGTGCCTCCTCATTCACCACTTACGTCTTTCCTCTCATCCTCTACCGACTGGCTATACTACCCCTGCCTGCTGGCCACCTTTTGGTTTTCACCCGTCTACTCTTCTTGCTCCTTTAGAAGAAGGTGAAATCATGTCTGCAGACAGGTCTGTACTTAACATCTGAGCGAGGGAGGCTTGGGAATACTGGATCTGGCAAGTTATAGCTAAAGATTGTTTTTTCTGAATCACTCTTTGACAGAAGATGATCCTTGGGTCCTTGAGGTTGAGATAACCTTTCCAAACATCATACCAGACCCCTTGGCTGAAAGCCGTTGTAAACTGAGGGTGGAACAAGACCTCTACACCTAATACCAAGCTGTGCTTAAAGCACAGCCAGAACGCAGCCTACGGAAAAGTCTACATCGGGAGTTAGTGAAGTAATAGTGCTTTGGATCCGCTTGTGGAGCAACTGGGATTGTTGAGGGAAGAGATCCGCTCCCAGTGGATTTGGGCGCTAGGCCGGAGTCATCACAACAATTCTGAGTACTTTCTGACCCGGCGATTGGTCCGGAATGCGCTGCCCCTTTATAACAAGCTCACCAGAGATGGAGTGAAGACGGATCTTTACTGCCAGCGTTGCGACGATCCCGAAAAAGAAACGGCTGAGCACGCCTTTTTCACTTGCAGCAAACTACGGCGACTCTGGGAGTATGTCGGCGAGGTAACGGCTCGCATCAATGCTGAGCATCCGATGGCCATGAATGTAGCATTGGTAATCCACAACGTAGCTCTGCCATGGTCTAGGAAGAAAAGAATGGTCTTTCTAGCCATCCTAGCCGTAGTGAGAACTGTAATGTGGAGTTCACGTGTCAAAGAGATCCATGAGGTCGGATGTTTCCGATCAGGATCTGGTCGTCTACTTTAAATATCAGCTTAGTGAGGATCAGATGCGATTGGAGGAGATTGGACCGCAGGTAGTTCTATAGGAGGTGGGTGCACGACACTAGTTTATGCATCCGTCGCGGAGCTATGTACAATCACCTGTCCCCTGCTTAGGCATGGCACACACAGTTGTGGGTTCTGCGGAACTCATCCCTCAATCTTCCTTCAAACAAATACCCTTAACTAGTAGAGTAAATGAGTCTTGACTAAGGCCTGGAAAAAATGCGACTGGGGGTGGACATATGAAGATCAAAATTACTACTAAATAATAATTACAGAGAAAAGTTTTAGTAAGAAATTTCTTAGTAATGTCCAGTTATTAACAACTATGCATATTAATTAGGAAGCAGCTTACAATAATTGATTTATTTCCATCAAATCAAATATAAAAACTAAATTCACAAAAAGTCACTTTGTTCACCAAGAATTAGACACATTTTTGATATTTCAAAAAAGCATGAGTCAATTTGTTTATATTGACTATTTGATTACAGAAAATATAATGACATAATACAATCAGAAAGCAAATTCAACATTTTTACAAAATCAAATACTTTATGGACAAAATAATATCCGGAGAAACAATTTTGATAATTTTTACAAAATTTGTTGATTGTTACATATACAATTTGTTTTTTAGAGAAGGTGAAGGAAATGCTTATTTCTTCATGATACGAAATGATACATATTATATACAGTCTTAATAATAAAATCAACTTACATTAACAAAAACATAAAACCAATAAAATATATGTAAAAAGGACTTGATTCCGCCGGTCTGAGGGTATTGTCCTGCGTAGTTCTAGGTGCACCCTCTCAGGCTTTGCTTTCTCATCCTTTGAGAAGAGGTTCGTTTATTGCTAATCGCCTGAGGCGACCCTACCGAGGAATGCTGATGGAGCTGCCTAGACATTTTTTGTAGGCCAGAGTGCTCCTCTTCTTATGCTATGGCTTGTGTCACATCTTCTTGCGGTGGGAAGGAAGTAAATACTAGCTCAGCCACAAAGATCTTTGACCGTAAGGTTGTTATTTTTCATACAAAGTCGAGGATACATCATCGACAATCAGTCCCACAGATCTAGGTCATTTGAGTTAGGTGACCTTTTTTCTGTCAGACTGAGGTACGGTTCTGTGCAGTTCGTGGAAGTCCACCTTCCCAAGCTTTACCTTCTCTCTTTGAGAAGAGATTAGTTTATTGCTAATCGCCTGAGGCACTCCTACCAGGGAATGCCGACAACGATGCTCAGGCATTTTTTGAAGGCCAGAGTGAACCGGTTCTTGGGAGCTGGTTTTTCAAACCTACCTTCTGACCTTGTCGGGCTAAGGTACGGTTCTGTGCAGTTCTAGGAATTCGACCTTCCCAGGCTTTACCTTCTCTCTTTGAGAAGTGATTAGTTTATTGCTAATCGCTGATGCGCCCCTACCAGGGAATGCTGACGGGGCTGTCCAGGCATTTTTTGAAGGCCAGACTTCTTGGGCGGTGGCTTTTCAATCCCACCTCTCGACCTTGTGCCACATCTTCCTGCAGTGTGAAGGAAGTAAATGTTAGCTCAGGAGACCCCCAATTCCGACTTTGTGGACCAGTCGTCAAGCCAGGAAGCAGCAGCAATCAAACGGCTCTTTTCAGGGCCACACTACAAACTACTAGTAATGCAATTCACACTTTGCTGCCTGCTCCATCCACCTGACTCCAGTCTGCCTGTCCAGATCACTCCTGCTCCGACCCTAGCATCTGCTCCAGCTCACTCATGTACTAGCTGCCTGCAGCAGCTTCTGCTGCTTCGTGGAGCGCCTGCTACAGCTCTCTCCAGCGGCTTCTGCTCCAGCTATGGCCAATCCAGCTCCTTTCAGCAGTTGTTGCTCCAGCTTCTCCCAGGGGTTCCAGTCTTTCCTGCTCCCAATGACGTTATGCCTGTCATCCAGCCTTTCCTGCTTCCAATAGCATCACCTTCTCACGGTGTTAACTTTATGGTAAATAAACGTTTTTGTTTTAACTGTTCATCTGCGTTTGTCCTCTCTGCTTTGCCATTGCCGTAATTTACCTGTGTCCACTTTCTAAGTTGTAAGACCAATCACTCTGGTGACTGGACACTGCAACATCGTGTAAGTTAAACTATTTGTTTTCATAGGTCCTTTCAGGATTTAATGTGATTTTGGCTTGTTGCAATATAATAGTAACTAGATACCCTTCCCCATATTATATTTCATTTTTATTCTATATACATATGTCTTATTACTTTATTTGATGTAAATAAACATTTCTTTTTAAATTATGATTTGGTCGTTTTGAGTTGTCACTTGTACGTTCGTTTTGTTTGTGTCTTGAACTGGAGAATCCCCTTCCCCCGTGTTCTGTTATTGACATTGAAACCCAGGGACGATTCCGGATTAAAAAATTTTTTTATTATCATTGTCACACGCATGCTGCTGTAATCTAAACAAGGGCTGAGTGTGACAATATAAATATTTTTTTTTGTAGTAAAAATTTTTTTTATGGCAATGAACAAACCATTTTTTTTACTAAGCATGATGAATTAAAATAATAAAACAATGAAAAGGCTAGCTAACTGATGGTGGTGGTGGTGTGAATGGTAGTGTAAGAGCTATGCTGTTGGGAACTTTAGTTCCTGGTAGGGCCGCCCAAGATGGATGGGTTTGACACCCAGCGGTATTAGGACTGCAACCCGGCTAATCAAGAAGTGTCTGATCTGGCAATCAGCTGCTTCAGATCGTCTTGTCCCTGCAGCAATGTATAATCTGCGCCATCTTCCAACAAGGATATACTTGCAGCTGCGGACCGGCAGTGAATTTATTCCCAAGATACTCTATACATGCCTCCATGCTCCTCTCACAACATATGAATTCTGGTATGGAGTACGTGGAAATTAACACCCTCACTGACCCAGTTATGTGTCAAATCAACAACAAATCAACGATCATGAAACAAAGAAAGGACTTTTTTGTTTATTGGAACGTTAGAAAAGTGATGGAGGAAGAAACCCAAGTGCTCGCAATGTACTCCCTCTTCAAGTACAGCATGAACATAAGCTGCCTCTCAGAAGTCAGACTTCCTGATACAGGCTGTCATAATATCAAAGTCTGTCAACACGATGCCTGATACCATCTTTACCACAGTTGGTCCGACCAATTACTCCTCTTTTCATGGGATCGTGTCAATGCATCACTCCTTGGCTATGGAACCAATCTCTCTCCCTGTCTGATTCCTATCCGCTTGAAAGGTTCAGTTCTCAATGCTAGTATTATTTCCGTATATGTTCCCACCATTAACGCTGATGATCATGATAAAAATCCTTTCTACAAGAACTGTTGATCATGTACGATTGCAGGTGATCGGAATGCTCGCACAGGCGCAAGCAAGATCAGCAACAGTCATATTCTCGATTTGCAATTAGGGACCAATGTTCTAATGGTGAAAAACTTGTCAACTTTGCTGCAGTAAATAAAATGACCGGATCCAATATGCGTTTTCAACATCTATGGCGTAACCTACTTACTTGGTACTCTACTAACAGTTTCACAGCTAATCAAATCGACCACTTTCTTGTTAAATGTTGATCGTCGAGTGTTCTTGATTGTCGAGTGTTCTGGGGCACAGCGACCGGTAGTGAATTTGGTTCTGATCATGTATTGGAACAGGCAGAACTACATCTTCACCTCAAGTAGTGTGCTAAGCTTATCAGGTATGAGATTTCTAAACTGAAAACTAAACAAGCCGATAATGTATTCTGCACAAAACTATTCAATCAGAAGTAGACCAGTCAGAAGATGCTACCTAAGATTAGCTTTGGCAAACTGTTTGAGATGCTTGGAATTACCATCCAAGAAGACAAAGAATGACATTTCTGAAAAACCAAGTCACGCCCGTTGCAACAAATCTGATGATTTCAGACCACTACGCTCTAAAGCTACTCGTTCTGCTCGTACTGATCGAAACACATTCTGGAGGAAAGTGGCAGAAGAAATTGAACGTGCCTCAACTGTTTGAAACTCCAGTAGACTTTACAGCTTCCTCCGTTCAAGCACAAAGACAGGCTGGGGTGGTAACACAAAACATCTTCAAACCAGAATGGTGAGCCAATCATCAATCTCAATGAACGTCTCATCCGGTGGAGAGATTACTTCGCCAATCTGGTAAACTACGAACATCAAGTGCTCCTATGAATAATGCTGATTCAACTCCTTATGACTGCCAAACAATTCCTCTCACGTTTGAAGAGGTTGTTGCTGTTATGACAAATCTCAAAGATAACAAGGCTTCAGGCGAAGAAAACATCCCTGCTGAGATCGCAAACATAGTAGGGCCTGCCATCCATCACATTATCAATCAGTATCAGCCTGATCGACGTATCTGCTAAAATATTCACTTTGATTTTCCGAGACGATTCCAATCAGAATGTGACTCCAAAATGAGGCCAAACCAATGTGGTTATCGTCCGGGCTGTAGCTGCACCAATCCGATCTTCACCCTAAGACAAATCCTCAAACATTGTTGGTGCTTCTAGCAAAAGACAGTCATCTGTTTCAGTGGCACCTTCCAAGGTTATGCAAGCTAATGTTATTCCGCCTAAACTTCTCAGTCTTACTTAAAGGATGCTATTGCTCAACATGATCCCACATATGCATGCATGAGGTTTCAGAACCCTTCAAAATACAGTCTGGTGTTCAGTAAGGATGTGTTTTTTCGACAACATTTTTCAATTATGCCATTGACTGGGTTAACGCAAATGCTTTAAAAGTTTCCCGGTGTCACTGTTGGTCGTAACTTCGTCGTCAAGGACTTGAACTATGCAGATGATATCGTGCTACACAGTGAAAAATTTCCTGATGTCCAGTCTGTTATTAATGAGCCTAAGCATGTTGCATCCCAGATTGGGATGAAAACAAATGCCCTTAAGACAAAAATACTCACTGCCAGCTTTGCTCCAACAGACAAAACATGCATCGTCCTCGATGGTGATGTTCTTGAAGAGGTTGAGAGTTTCAAATATGTTGGCACCATCATCACAGCCACGGATCAAGGTGGAGCTGACATCAAAGCATAAATTGACCTTGCACATCATGCTTTCTGCCGACTCAATTCCTGGCTTTGGTCAAGATTTGAGATATGGTGCAGCACCAAAGTAAGGATCTAGCAAGCGCTGGTACGAGCAATCTTTGAGATGAGAGTGTAAGATGTTAGACGATTGGAAACTTTCCATCACTTTTGTTGCATCCTCCATGTCCGATAGCAGCACTTTTTCTCAAACAATGCAGCATGTTTGCGCTGCAAAATTAACCCTAACTTCCGACAAGTCATCCTCACAAGATGTCTGTGCTGTCTGCTGGACAAAGAAAAACATGGCTGATGATGGTTAAAGCTGATCTGGAACCAAACCTGGGCCCCATATCTACAGTTTGTCATTGGAACAGCGAACGACTAGAGATTGCCCAATCGTTGACTACAAATCGTTAGGCTTGGTCAGCCTTCATGAGGAATGCACTGGCAAAGATAGATGGAGCCTGCGTGAATGCTGTTTCAAGTACACATACATCATTTCATTATTCACGGCATTACCATTGCTGTAAGAAATGTATATCCAAAAATAAGAAAAAAAAGTTCTTTAATATGAAGTCATGCAATTTTTTTTTTTTTTTACAAAGCCAATTACGTAAAATTGTTTTGAACATTTTCTAATAAATCAGGAAACACAGGTTTGTTTTTCTCTTTTCGCAGTTTATGTTTGGGTCTTTTATTTTAATACAATTTCACCCAATAAACAGACAAAAAAACATTACAATTTTAACATTTCCTGCTGTAAAAACAAACTATAATAATACGCTTTAAACATAGAGGGTCAGATTTTTCGAGAGTGAACAATTGTCTGTGAACGCAGGTAAACATGGTTGGTTAGAAAGTTGGACTTCATTTGGATATGGAAGAGGAGAAGGAGGAGGCTGGTTTGCTCTCATTCTAAAGCTTTCACTGTTCAATGCGTTTTCTTTATTACTTTTAAAAATTTTTATTTTAAAGTTTTATGAGCAATTTCCAATGATATAGTTTGAATTCAAAATAGGAATTGCTCCACAAAGATGCAAGATGAGAAGTCTGTTGGAAAAACGCTATTCAAAACATTTTAACAAATTTTGATATCCAGATTGTATATTTTATTTTAAAAGAATTTCTTTTTGTATTTAAAATTTTTCTTTAAATCCTCTTCACACAGAAATGTTTTTCTTTAGAAGGAATTTCTTAGTCAATTTCATAATCTCCTCTCGTGTATACCCCACAATCACCCACTGAGTGAGAGAAGGAAAAAACCAGAGAGAGAAGAAAAAAAGAGAGAAGAAAGAATAAAAGAGAAAAAGAAAAAAAAGAAAAAAATTGATAAAGAAAAAATAAAATTATGTGCTTAAAATGCATTTTCCAATATTTATTTATTTTTTGAGCCACCAATACACTTTTAAACATTCGAGAGGAGAGAGGGGAGATTCTACTTTTTTGTACTTTTTACAAATCTTGAAATATGTCTCAATATAATTTTTTTTAAATCCTTCCAAATTAAAAAGAATTATTAAACACGGCCTTCTTTTACAAATATATTCATCTAAGTATTTTTTATGATTTAATTACTTTTCAAATGTTACATGGCTGCTTGGTCTTTTTTTAATAAAGATATACAATTATTCTATAAAGATATAATCTTTGCTCTCATCTTTTTAATCTGTTAAAAAGAATCATTTTTAAAAAAGATCAATGTTTTACAGTATAAACGAAAAAAGATCTATATTATTCTAGATAATCAAAATTGCATTTAAACAAAACAAGAAATTTTTTAAATAAATCGCAGAATACAAACTTATAATTTAAAATACATTTAGAAAACTTTTTCAGGCAAAAGGTGGAAATTCAATAACAACAAAAGAATAGATTAAAGAATTGATTTCAGTTACCTGCATCATCAGTATAAGAATGCAATGTTCGCATTGGTAGGAGGTGGCAAGACTCCATTTGCAACCAATGATAATATAATACCAATATTTATTTAAATAGTTACAAAGGTTTAGAAACCAACAAGAGGTTTCATAGCCATACTGCTCGTACAGCTAATCTTCAGCTTTAGAAATTGTAACTTATAATTTTCCAGCTTGCAATGCTGAAGATTAGTTGTACGAACAGTATAGCTATGAAACCTTGGATTCGTTTCTAAACCTTTGTACCTATTTCAATAAATATATTGGACCCTTACTCCAGTTATTGAACACTGGTCAATTTTTCTTAAAAAAAAGATTGTACATATATATATATATATATATATATATATATCTCGTACATGTATTGTATTAGTTTCTGTAAATGTAAATCCGTAGAAACTCAAGTGTTTATAAAAAAGTGCTCAATAACAAGTAGAGCTGTTTATAAGTATAAATTTTTATTTATACAAACATTATTGGTTACATATGTGCATACATGTTTCGGTTGCACTTTTCCCAGAAAGTCAACCTCATCAGACCAAGAATTTTCGAGAAATGGCATTTCTCGAAAATTCTTGGTCTGATGAGGTTGACTTTCTGGGAAAAGTGCAACCGAAACATGTATGCACATATGTAACCAATAATGTTTGTATAAATAAAAATTTATACTTATATATATATATATATATTTATGTGTGTGTGTGTGGCTGGGAAACAACAGGTGGAGAAGAGACAGGCACTGATCATTGCAGCTGGTAAAGGTGGTGGGAAGGGGGAGAATATAGAAAAAACAGTTTGTTTTTTAAGAAACCAAGATAAAAATTTGACCAAATAAATAAACTATAAACACAAAATCCATGAGAATTTGCTATTTTTGTTTTATTTTAGCTTAATTTTCTTTCTTTTTTTATTAAAATTATAAGAATGCTAACAAAATTATACTGATATAGATATCAAATACTTAACAATTCAAGCAATGTTTTATAAATTTAAGAATTACATAACAGGAAAATTATGTTTAAAAAGAAATTCCTTTGTTTGGATTATTAGAGGAAGCATCAAAAACAAAATATATCGAAGGAAAGCCGGCGGTGTGAATCATAAAATATTAATCTAACATATAAAGTTATCTTGTCAGATTTTCAAAGTCAAACCCATATGACATTTTAAGCTGATGAATTAAAAATTGCTTGACTAGCCAATTTTCATTTTTTTTTTTTTTTAATTTTTTTTTTTTTTTATTGCTATACTTTGTAATTGGCAATAAAATAATGTACTTAGCTACAATTTATTTCGAAATTATTTGTTCTGACCAATACAAAATTAAAAAAAATAATCACCTCAAAATAAAAATCAGCAAGGAAGATAACTCATTTTATATTAAAGAAAATAATAGGAGTTGTCTACCTTAAGTTAAAAACGTACAAACAAATAAAAATAAAATGACTTCACTGCATCGCAGACTATGCTGGGCAGATACATCCAATAATTCTAACTGTATAATAATTTAATAATTTCAACTGTATAATATATTAATAATATATTAGTAAATATTCTATTTTAGTCTCAAGAGAAGTTTAAAAAGAATGAAAAAATTCAAGACTTATCAAAATTATGCATCAATAGTTAAACAAGAAAAAATGTTTGATATTTGAGATTTAAGACTTGAAACACTATCAAGCGTATTTCCAAGATTCAATTAAAGTTAAGAATGATCGATAAATAATCAATTTAATTAATTTATAGAATACTCAGCATCTGAAAAGCAATTTCTTGCTCAAGATAAATCAAATAAAAACTACATGCTTACAATGCCAGGATTTATTTTTCAATTAAAATATTCAAAATTACTTCCATATTCTAAAATTCTTTTTTTTCTCTTCCATTTTTTTTTTATTAATCACTGGGCAGATATAAAAATCAAGTGGGAGAAAACATGCTGAAAAAAACAACAAAAAAAAAACAACATGAATTTATGTTCAGATTTTTAATGCAAAATTAGATTAGCATAATTTTTTTTTTTTAATTAAAAAGAATTAAACTATGATGCATAATAGAAAAAAAACTGCAATTCTAGAAATAACAAAACAAAAAAAATTTAAATAAAAAAGGGAAACAATTCAGGGATTTATTCTTATATAATTTACATAAAAAGAAATGACAGTTTTAAAGATCTAATCAGAACACTAATATTTCATTTTTATTTTAATTCTAAATTAGGATTAAAACATTAAGTGCTAAGATTTTCTTAAGAAAATAAAATAAAAAAATGAATGTCTTATCAACAGACTGTTTGAATTAATAATATATCTGTACCTCCATAAGTCTAGAATTATTTAGTAATAAAATATAAATTTAAATATATTTAAAAAAAGCATTTACATAAAAGTAACAGTAGTAAATAGAGAAATTATTTAAGGGGAATGACACATGCGATGAAACAAAAGCTAATTTACTTATTGCAGATTGTTATTATTTGGGGGCTTAAGGTCATTGCATTAAAACAAAAAAAATATGAAATATATTAATGGAGAGAAAAAACCATGCTGTCAAGTATATTTTTCCTTTTTTGTTGGGGAGGGATGTTTTTTTTTTCTTTTAATAATTTTGAAAAAAAAAATTATATGAAAAAAATTCTGATGATATCTTGTTTTTTTTTTCTTCTTTAAGATAGCTTTACTATTGTTGTCATCATTGTCACCGTCTCCGCCACTCCTTTCTCTATTTCTTTATATATATGTTTGTTTTTTGTTGTTGCGTAATCCAACATATCAACCAATATCAGTAGTAGATAGAATTCATGCATTCAATTTTGGAGGTAAAGATCTGTCTTTTTCTTCTTTTTCAATAGTCTTCAGTTTATGAAGAGAGATTTAGAGAAAAAAAAATTCTTTATTACCATTTTTCGCTTTACTCGAATACCCCCCCCCCCCTCCCAGCAAAGTTGACAAGTTCTATGGCCTCATTTCAAAGAAAGAAACCATTTTAATTTGAAAATGCCCCCCTTCCCCATTTACATGGCAGGTTTTGTACATTTTACATTAACCCTTGTGTCAGTGTTTGTTGCTTTAGTTTTTTTTGTTTTATTTCAGTTTTTTATTTAAATTTTGTATATTATAAACAATCAATCATCTAATTGTTGATTGCGGTTGGTAATCTCAGCCATCGTGGTCCCAAGAAGGACATTGGTTAGTTGAACTCATCAATGCATAATGAGAGTCATCAGATACCTCGGTAGCCTTCAAAGGATATTTTAAAGTAACATCCAAGTGCTCATTGTGCTCAGACAGTGAAGTTTTTTGATAATGCAGAACCAATTCGGATAACGAAGAATGGATGATAAACGGATCCGCAAAACCAAAATTTCCATTTTTCCGTAAGATCTTGCAGTGGCCAATCAGTTTTTCATTTCTGGAAAGAGATGAACAGCAATAACAACAATTTTATTTAAAAGTTTTTGTTTTTTTTAATTCTCCTTTCAAAATATTTGGCCATTAGAAATGGAAGTTCATGTGAAGGTTAGATTAAGGAGAAAAGCAAAACATTTAACTAGAAATCAAAGAGTATGAATGTAGGCTGATGTGTTCAAGAAGTTGTATCATGATAGGAAGTCAATGCAGTAAAATAAGCTAGCCTGATTTTTGTCTCTGTGGGAAGGAACGGACATGCTTCCTCCTACCTCCCTCGAGGGTGGGGCTGAGTATTGATTTACTCCTCTCCAGGAGTTAGGCACAAGGCCAGTTTTTATCTTACTCCCACAAGTAAGATGTGACCCAAGGTCGGGTCGGGAAAGTGGAATTTAAAAATTGCCTGGATAGTCCCGTCAGCATTCCCCGGTAGGGGCAACTCAGGCAGTAAGCAATAAACTTACTCCTCCCCAAAGAGAGGAGGCAAAGCCTGGGAAGGTGGACCTCCCAGAACTGCACAGGACAGACCCATTGACCGGCATAAATCAAGACCCGAAGGCCAAGACAACACCAGTATGGGGTGCAGTATCCATCGGAACAGATACTACACTTTGATCTTAGCCAAAAGGCCAAGAGCAGGGTGGGGCTGAGTAGCAAGCAACTTACAGAAAATAAATTAAAAAAAAAAAAGAAAAAATATTGCGATCATGTCAACCTATAACAACTATTACAACGATGGCTGCAGCAAAAAAGAAAGCGAAACAGCATCATTACGACAAGAGCAAAAGACTGTTTCTACCGCTAAATCATCACATCATTACTACTACTACATGCCATTATTTCTATGGACTTAAATCACTGGTTCCTCACAGCAAGAACTCATCTTCTAACACAACTGCAAATAACTTTCCTTTCTTCCTCCTTGTGAAAACGGAATTTTATGAACAGAATTTCTTTGAGAACTTCCCATCTATGGAATACATTACTATGAGGCTGCTTTCCTGTGGGTTACAACAGGGTCACCTTCAAATTCAATGTCAACAAATATTTGTCAAACCGTTATCATATTTTGGTCATTCTATTCATCATTTTCAATCCTCTCATAATATTGTTCATCATTCAATTGACAATCCATATCATTAACCCTTATCTTAGAGTGACTTTTGACTTTGATAAAAGCACAACACAGAAGGATTCCATTCCTTATATGTATACAAAAAAAGTCAGTCAAATTTAAAATGGTCCTTACATTTCATGTGTCTTTTTATAATAATAATATTGCTGATACTATTATTACTAATATTATTAAGAATTTTTTTCCGTTTTCAGATAGACAAAGTCATACAGCGGTATATTATAACATTTGTACTATACTATTAATAATTATACAATTTATAATAATAATAATAATAATAATAATAATAATAATAATAATAATAATAACAACATTTTTTCCCAGACAAAGCCAGGACACAAGTCTGCTGGTCATTATTAAAGACTATTTTTAACCATCCAACATTTGTTGTTGATGAATAAAAGAAAAATAGAAAACAATTTTTTTTTAAACTTACACTATTGATAATGCATAACATTCACCATTATTTTTAGGGCGAATAAGAAAAGTTCCATCAGGTTTCCCTTCAAGCATTTTTTCAGCTTCTTCTCTTTGGCAACTCATCAACCACAAATCTTTATTTCGATGTGGAAGATTGTAGTCAGGTGGGAGGGTGTCACTAAATAAAAAAATTTTGAATTTTAAAACAAAATGAAAATTCTTTAAAAATCAAAGTGTATTAAAAAAAACAAACAATTAAAATGTATGTTTAGTTCAGTTATATTAAAATTATGATGAATATAAAAAAATGTATTTGTGAATTAAATGCTTATATATTGTATAAGGGGATGATACTCGACTTTATTCAAATCTCTGGTTCTTACTTGTAAGACATTCACACCAAAAACTCGTCTTTTTACGACAACTACAAATAACGGTTGTTTCTTCCTCCATGTGCCTAGCACCAGGCGGAATTTCGATGAACGAAGTTTCTTTCCAAGAATTTTCCATCTGTGGAACACATTACCATGAGACTGCTTCACTGTAGACTACAACATGGTCATCTTCAAATCCAATGTCAACAAATACTACCGTCCGCATAAGTAATCAAATTGTTTATTCCATTCATCATTTTCAATCCTCTCATAATATTTCTCATTATTCAACTGACAATCTCATTAACTCTTATCTTTGAGTGGCTTTTAGCCTTGATAAGTGGTGTTAAAAAAACAAAAAAAAAAAAAAAAAACAGTTGCCAAATTTTGAAAACATAACGTTAAAGTCCTAAAATAAGAAATTTTTTTTTTTTTTTTAAATCATCTATGAATTCAACTGCAATACTTTCTTCCGAAGGTGTACGTTGTTTAATTGTGGTTGCAACGGCGTTCAGCCGTGGCCACCGAGACTTACTACAGGCCGGTTGGCTAGAAAATGACGTCACTGTATTGCGTGTCAAAACAATGGCCGTTGTAATAACAATAAGAAGGCATTTCGACTTCTCCATTCACTAAATAATCCATCAAAATTCAGGAAATCAACCAATTTTAATGAAATTTTCAGTATTTATTAATTAATGATCACGGAATATAA
The DNA here is from genome assembly GCA_963556195.1 of Sepiola atlantica. Classification (NCBI taxonomy): domain Eukaryota; kingdom Metazoa; phylum Mollusca; class Cephalopoda; order Sepiida; family Sepiolidae; genus Sepiola; species Sepiola atlantica. The sequence goes on from OY744524.1 coordinate 50,533,134, forward strand.
TAAATCCATTACTTTATTATAAAGCTTGGTGCAAATGTATTATTTCTTGTAAACAAAAAACACCTTATCCAAAATATCAAAACATGTTGACCATACGATATTGTAAATATTTAAAACAAAGCATTAGAAAACTTTAAAAATTGCATGTAAAAAAAGAAAAGTAAGGAACACGATTCGATTTATCCTGAAACTGATCTTTATTTAATATAAATTTAAAGAAAATAATAATTCACGATCAAATACTGCAAAAAACGAATTATGAATTACCATTATTTAAACTTCTAACCCAATCAACCGTAAGTAATTCAGACTTTGAAATTTGTTTTAAAATTATACAAAAAAAAAAGTTCAATGTTAACTGTTTGTTTAATAATGGAATCACCAACTCCTATCTTGCTATTAAGAGATAGGTACGTGCAAAATCAAAGGCCGATCACCAAAATGTAAAAACATTTTGACCCTCCCTTCACTTAAAAATTCACCAAAATTCAGGAAATCAACCAATTTTAATGAAATTTTCAATATTTATTAATAAACAAGTACAGGAGATATAGTGAAACATTTTTTAAAAATCTTAGTGAAAATGGATTATTTTTTTAAAAAACAAAATACACCTTTACTAAACGTATATTTTTATATATATAAAAAAAATCCATGATTTTTTAATGTTTAAAATATTTTTTTAAAAAACTATTTCGTATATATTACGAAAAATGCCCCTACACTCTTGTTAATAAAATCATAACTCGAAGAATTAACGATATTATCATTGAATAAAGCATTGTTTAATTAATATTTTTTGTGAAAATATTGATTAAATATGACGTTATTTCATTTATTTAATCTACAAAAGTACAGAGAAAAGATAAACTATACTACACTTAAGACATCGAAAAAAAGTAATAAAAAAAAAATGGAACACTACTTTTTTATCAAATAATGAATAAGTAATTCAGACTTGATTTTTTATATAATTAAAAAAAATTCAAACTTACTACACTATATTTAGTCGGTGTATCCATATTTGCCGTAATTCTTTCTCTTTTGGAAATCCAAACATATGCAGTAGGCATTTTAACTTTGTGAATTATGAAATGAAATTTTAAAAAGTGCGAAATGATTTTAAAATTGGTTGATTTTCCTTAATTTTGATGGATTATTTAGTGAATGGAGAAGTCGAAATGCCTTCTTATTGTTATTACGACGGCCATTGTTTTGACACGCAATGCAATGACGTCAGAGGGGGGCAAGAAGTTAGTTGCTTGGCCTTGTCAACTCTCGGTGGCCATGGTTCAGCCTGATCAGGTTGAGCCGGCTTCTTCTTTAGCCTACACCACATCTCGAACCATGGCGTCCGATGCATTGCGGTGCTGAGCAAAGCAAGTCGCACAAGATGGTTAACCAGTTGCAATTCTACCTTAGAAGGCCGATCACCTGTCCTCCTTGATGGTTGTCACTTGTATCCTCAGCTGACTACCAATACATTTGTGTCACAACCCAGGCAGAGTAGAAGGGAGGATTATCTCATGAATTAATTCCCCCTCTGGATGAAGACCTATCTTTTTCAAATTTATTTGAGTTTTCAGATATTAAATACTCGTTGAAGTTTTCATTTACTCTATGAGCCATTGTTTCTTTTGTTATTCTCTATCCTCTCCTCTGGATCATACTAACTAGCATTAGAAGTTAGTTTTTCCTTTTTAGCTAATTATTATTTTATCAACTTTGGTGAATAGAACCGTGTAAAAGAAGTTCAAAACGATTGGAATTATGCAAATGGTTCAAAAGTTAGAAGAATTTAAAGTGCCAAAATTTGTGTTTTTCATTGGACATTTTTCTTTAATAATACTTTTAAAAAATGGGCCAAAACATTCGGTAATTTCTCCATTTATTTATTTTTTAAGCTATTCTCATGAAACTTGGTACTCTTATGTAAAATTGTGTATCTAACTTAAGCCATAAATTATAAATTGAAATGTAAAAGTTTCAAAGTTTTTAAAACTGGCACATTGGGAGTCTATTCATGAACGTACTATATTATTCATTTGGTTGAAGACACTGGGAAGATCCTTTATATCATCCATTAAATTAGATCATGGATCTTTGAATATGGAACAGGAACCTCATTTAAAGAAATTATTTTCAAAATCAAAGTCAGAAAAAATTGTTTTAAACATGAAAAGTTAGCACAATTTTGTTTTTGAAACATTTTTTTGGGGGGGATATTTCTTTAAAAAAATGAAATTCTACTGTTTTAGGTGATTATATTATTTGAAACACTAAGGCACAGTTTTTTCGTTTTCAGAATATTGATAAGATTTATTAAAAAAGGAAGAAAAGAAAAAGAGAACACACACACAATTCTCCTTTATATAAATTCCTTGAGGAATTAGTTGGTATAAAGGAAGTAACTCCTTGATCAAATATCAGAGTTTCTTCTCTTTAGTTAATACATGAAATGTCTGGAAAACCTACTCTTCCTGGCACATTCTGCCCTAGTTTAGGGTCAAAGAATGAATATTTTTTTTCTACATTTTAGATATTATTCAATGCGGGCAATGCCGATCAAGAAAATACCAACTTCGTGGGTGTTTGTTTTGTCGTTTTTGGAATTTTAGCCGGACACACACACAACTGCCCTTTATATAATAGATTCAACAGAACGTTTTTAAAAGTTATGCGCTATTAAAAATTATTAAATATTTACATATTATACATAAAAATAATTCTGAAACTATCAACATGAAGCTTAATGATATACATCGACTTACCGTATCATTTTAAAATATTTTTTGCCAACTTGGCTTGGTCGTAACTTTGTTTCTAGTGGTTATAGAAATAAAAATAAAATTTTGGTAGAACTAGTCATCTAAGTTTAAATAGCCTGCAAAATTTTAGCAATATTCGCCCATATTTGAATCGAAATGTAACATGAAATTTTTAAAAAGTTTCATATTCTATTATCAGTTTTGCCCATTTTCTTTATTTTAACATTGAGTATAAAAATATTCAACATATAAAAGGCACACAATATTTACATTATTGGAATTTTTATTCTATTCTCTTTTCCTCCATATCATTGGTTAAAAAATTGTCCCACAAATAAGAGAGACATGGCACATTAGGTATGAAATTTTGCCAATGTCCAACGAAAATAGGTTACCTGCTTGTAATGTAATAACTCAAACAATATAAAAAAAAAAAAAAGCAAAGAAAAGTGAGCTACTTTTAGTGGAAAACTACAAGTGAACCTACGGTCAATATATAGCACAACCTCTTAGTCTCTTCTGTAAATTAGAATACTTTGCTAACAATATTAAATATAAGACTTGATTTAAAAATATTAAAATTTATTTTTTCTTAAATTTAGAAACTGACATATAGGAATAGTAACATTAAAAGTTGAGTCACTAGTAAAGGTTGTATAATCTTTGTAGAATACGCACGTAAAATTATTTGTTTGATAGACTTAGATATCACATTGGGCTGACATAGTTAAGTAAGAACGAAGGAACACTCTATAAACTTATAAAGAGTTGTGTCTATTTCATCTAATCAGGTTTTAGTTTGACGTTATCAGTTAAAGGCTCTGCCCTGAAAAGGGATGTAAAAAAAGGATAACCCTAACTAGCAGTATTTCCTCATTCACTAAACTTCTTTCTTCTTATTATTATTATTATTCTTCATGAATTACCATGGCTTTTCCGCAGCAAATGTAGGTTGCATATTGGCTACGCATTGGTACAAAATGATTTTCTCCATGAAATTATATCATTTATGCCAGTTTTGATGTGCCATTGCTTGAAGTCATTTTTGACCGAGTCACTTCAACTCTTCTTCAGCCTGCTTTTTCTTTTCAAACTGAAATATGTGTATGTCTATTCATTCAGAGCTTTGTTCAACATGTTCATGAGACTTATGTGACTAAACAAGGTCTGAGTGAATTTTGGCTTCCTATTTTTCTTCAAGTTCTATTGATCAAATCAAATCAATCAAATTCATTTGGCAAAAAAAAAAAAATAGCATCAAATGCAATAAACCATGTAGAGAGACAGGTGGAAGCTGTTTACATCCACAGTTTGAAAGTAAATAAACCATGTAGAGAGACAGGTGGAAGCTGTTTACATCCACACAGTCTGAATGTTTGTCCAAGGTTGCTTTAAACCTGCAGGTGTCCATGGACACCGCGATTTGGCGCTTAGGTGAAAAACTCCTCGAAAGGAAAATTTAAATTCCTATTGATGATGTACGCCAGAATCAAGTGAGAATAGATTTAGTCTTTGGAACTGTTTTTTGTAGGTAAGCGTTGAGAGTCCTGTCACCATCCTTGTTGCCAACAATTGAACAGGCTCCAGGTGTACGATATCTTTTTGTATATAAGGATTTATTGCTTGGATGGCATATTACAAAAGTGGGCCGTACTAGAGTTATGCATAAGGAACGGAAAGTGTCTGCTGCATCTCCACCACATTGTTGTTCGATTAGTACAGTTGTAGACAACTCCTTCAAACCAACTCGCCATTGTATTGAGATGACGAACAAAGCTAGGCGGATTCTCTACCTGATCTAGAGATCCTTTCTTGAGTGGTGGAGATGCAACAATTTTTGGCAGTGAAAGAATCGATTAGAAACCGAATCAAAAATACACATTTTGGTTTTCCCTTCATTTCAGACATTCTTGACAGCTTTTAGAATTAGAAAACAATTACTTTTCTTTCCTGCCTTCCAGTTGATTATCCAAGTAATCTTGTCCAACTCCATTTTGAAGAAGAAGTCTAAAAGAGAAAGTAAATTAAGTTCATCCTCAAATCAATTCACGGTTTAAGCAACACAAAAAAGTAAATATCTTTAAATTAAATGGTAAAATATATATAAAAAAACAGAAACAAAACAAACAAAAATGAGTTAAAACATTATTCCATCGTTAATAAATTGCTTTTTCTAGATGTTCTAACTCATTAGTCAAATGGTCTAATGATCACTCTTCTGAAGTAAAGGTTCAAATTCTGTAGGGGTCTAATTTTTCACTTTGGTGTTCTGGATTAATTCCCAGCCTCGCAGACTAAAATTAATTATTGAGAGATATTACCTGTGCAAACATTGCCATCAACAAAAGAAAGCAGCATATGACACATAACATATATATATATATATATAATATTTGTAGCAGCTTTCAGTAGTTATACATGAAAGATAGTCAACATTAATAATACAATGCACACCAAAAAAAAAACTAATTTATAGAAGCCATCCACAGAAACAGACCTCACTTAAGAATACTCCTCTTCCATACTCTTTGTGACAGCTGTACTAACACTAATATACAACCCCCAAGGAGTTTCAATCATAGGAATACTAACTAAATCCGAATATTAAAGACTTAGAACTTGTGGATACCAACATTTACTTCTGGGAAATTCACAAAATACAAAAAGAGATCCAACTACATCAGTTGTGAAACAAAGAGGGGACCCTCAATCGTGAAATAGAAAAGCAGAATCATCAGCTGTTTACGATGCAACTGTTTTGAAGATTTACAAATAGAAAAGTTATTAAATCCATGGTTCTCCGCAGTACTGATCAAAATACTACTTTGCCCATAATCAAATATTAAGACAATTTTTTTTTTACTTTAATTCACCCCAAACAAGGCACATTGCCACCAAGACGGAAGGGGCTACTGTGAATTAGGGGCCAGTCAGATTTAAAAGGGGCATCCTAAGTGAGGAGTTGTGCAGCGACATTACATTTAAATTTCTGCATGTCAGTATAGTCATGATAACAGGGAGCAGGGAGGGAATTCCAAGGGCAAGCAGTTCGAGGAAAGAAGCCATTAAAGTAGAAAGCCCTCCGGCATCTGGGGACCTCCATGGTGAATGGATGGGATTTAACCGATTATCGAGTTGGTTGAGTGTATTTACACCCATTGTAGTACTTGTAAAACCAACACAGGGATGCAACATTGCGGAGATGGGACAGGGGTTGGAGCTTGGTGGACAGTGGTGGACTATTAGATTGGAGACTCTTTTTTGGACACTGTCTAAGAGGGAGAGCCTAGTGGTTGGTGCACCAGCCCAAATGTGACAACAATACTCCGTGCATGGGCGGATGGTGACCTTGTAGAGATATAGGATACTGGCAGGTATGAGAAGTTATCTAGCATGATAGAGGGAGCCCACTTTCCTTGCAACAGCCTTGGCAGTATCTATGTATTTGTTCAAATTCATGTTACCTTAGTAGCATTAAATATTACCAACCATTTATGTCCCCATTTAACTACAGAAAGTTATTATTTCTCTCAAAGCAACACCACACTTCACTATGTGAGATACTTGAAGCATTAACAATGAAATGAAACAATCGCATATGAAAACAAATAAAAAAAGTCAAAACACTGAGTAATACAGCAATAATTAAATACACCAACACACTGACCCGACACTATACACTAACAAGAGCAGGCATTTTTCATTTTGTAGGCAACAAATTATTACCACTTGGATGCTGTCGACTTAGAAAAACCAATAGAGACAAACAAATAAATATCGATTCATCTATTACCCTCTCCAACAAAAAAACATATATATATATATATATATATATATATATAAATATAAATAAATGTTTTGAGGTACAAAACTTATAAATACATTTAAAAAGAATGCGCGGAAATCTCTCAAAGGCCTTTTCGACTATCATCTCGTCAGGAGAAAATCGATAGTTTTATAATGAATAATATTGTCGAAAGAAAAAGCAAACGGGGAATTGAATGTGCCAAAATTAATGATGAAGCGATTAAAAGAAGTGAATTTAATGATTTCGTTAAAAAAAACGATTAAAAGGCACTACGTTAGAGGGGGGGGGGAAGGGAGGGAGGGAGTTCAAAGTTTCCCAAAGAGATTTAACGATCTGACAAATTCCTTCTGCCGGCACAAGGAAGGTTTTCGAATAGCGATAGAGACAGATTCCAATATTTTCAAATGGTTCTTGGAATCTGCTCTATGCAAGACCTCAAAACGGTCTATTTTATAGCTACTGGCACAGCTAGTGTTTTCAACCAAATGCTTGCCAATAGCAGAGTCCAAAGTATTAGAGGAGGGGTAACAAAAGGATCCTACCCTTCCCTGGCGTATTTTTGATGGAATGTGCTGGTTTATGCGGGTCTGCAAATGCAAGGAAGTGCGCCCTATATAGCCAGCATCACATTGGCATTTAAATTGGTATACAATATTACTATAATTTGTATAGGGCACACTATCCTTGCGAAAGGAAGGAAAAGCAGGTCTAGTAGCATAAACTAATCGTAAGGAAACAGAGTAGAAACAATTACTAATGTTATCAACAATCTGTTTACCTAGTTTATTACTATTTCCCCCTATCCAAGGTAATTTCAAATAAATGGGGCATTTTACAAGCCCAAATATTGGGGGGGGGGGGGATTTAAAGTCAGCAACCTTTTTATTAATGCAATCATTGATAAGGTCCTCAGGATAACCATTATCAATGAATATATCCCTGATTCTATTAAGTTCACACTCTAATCTACTTGGAGAACAAATTACGAGGGCTCTATGTACCAACGTATAAATTAAGCCTACCTTTCTAGACTTAGGCACAAAAGAAGACCAGTTTACGTACAAGCCAGTAAAAGTAGGTTTCCTGTTCATGGAAGTGAGAAAGCCACCCCTTGAACATTCAACAAGAACATCCAAGAAGGAAAGACAATTATCCTTCTCACTTTCCATTGTAAACTTTAGAGCCTCATGAATAGAATTTAACTTATGAAAGAATGCCAGTGCCTCACTCTGCGAAGAAAACATCGCAAAAGTGTCATCCACATATCTAACATAAGTAGTGGGCATCTTTACAAACCTAAATAAAACAGATTCATAATATCCGACAAAGATATCAGCTAAAGTAGGGACCAATGGACTACCCATTGAGACCCCGTCGACCTGACTATACATTATATTTTTGAAGCTGAACTCGACTGATTTAGTGCATAGAAGTATAAATTCTATGAAGATATCCCTAGGGAAACAAGGGGCAGTCAGGTAACCTTCATAGAGAGCGTCGGCACAAATAATTATAGTCTCATCTAAAGGTACATTAGTAAAGAGACTAGAGACATCAAAAGAGCACATAAATGATGTCTCAGAATCCGGGTCTAACCCACGTAGACCTTCAATAAACCGATAGGAATCAGGGATGCAATGCGTCGTGTATAGATCACACACAGGTTGCAGGATTCCTAGGAGCCACCGAGCCAAAGAATGTTGGGCGACCCTATCATAGGTCTCAGTGGCACCCCTTCCTTGTGTATTTTAGGAAGACCATATAATCTAGGTTGCAATGATCCAGAGGGTCTGATCCTATCATAGACCTCCTTTGAAAAAACCTTTTTAAATAAAGAAAGAAGACGCTTCTGCATCTTGATCTCGTTCTTACAAGTATTATCTGCAGACTCGACAGCGCCAAGTCTACAGAATTTAGTAGTGTCGTTAAGAATAGATAACATTTTGTTAACGTAGTCACTACGATCCAATACCACAACTCCCGCACCTTTATCTGGTTTGCAAATGTAAATATCTTCATTAGATTTTAACGCTTTTATGGTTTGAAATTGCGTTTTATTCCAAATAAAGTCACTGTGGTCAATGGACGCGTTACTGTATTGGTGTGCCAAGTCAACCAACCTAGATTTCATTCTAGAAACATTATCTAGAGAACTAGGAGAGTGATGTCTAATTTGAGAAACAAAACCTCGAAAGAAGCGAGGGTTTTCTCTTTGTTAATGTGGGTAGGGGGAATACAAAAATCTAACCCCTTAGACAAAACTTTAATTTTGATACCTGTTAATACAGTGTTCGAAAAATTAAATATATGTTTGCTCCCATTATTTATATTCAAAACCACATCGTCTTCGAACAAGAAGGGCAAGTTGTTTATTATATTTTATAGAAGTATGTTGCTTGGCAAATTCATCACCAATAGACAGATACTTGCAGAAACGGAAGAAATCAAAAAAAGACAAGAAGCCTTTGACTACAAACCAGAGACGATGACGAATACTAATAAGAGATTCACGCTTTTCAGACATCTTATTAATGTCATCACGCATAAAAGCACGCTCCATAGAAAAACTGGGTCTAACTTTAGACGCAGCAATACGCTTTGAAATATAAAGAGGAGCCACATCCTGTTTAAGACAAGAATGTAAAAAAGCGACCGAAAGGTTAATAGATCTAATTCTGCTCTTTAATCATATGATATTATTTAATTGAATTATTTGATGGTGACTATACCTCTTCCGTAGATATTTAAATAAATGTTTTGAGGTACAAAACTTATAAATACATTTAAAAAGAATGCGCAGAAATCTCTCAAAGGCCCTTTCGACTATCATCTTGTCAGGAGAAAATCGATAGTTTTATAATCAATAATATCGTTGAAAGAAAGAGCAAACGGGGAATTGAATGTGCCAAAATTAACGATGAAGCGATTAAAAGAAGTATATATATATATGTGTGTGCGTGTGTGTTTTTTTTTTTGGGGGGGGGGGGGTAATAGATAAATTGATAATGTTGAGCTTCATTTATTTGTTTATCTCTCTCTCTCTCTCTCTCTATATATATATATATATATATATATATATATACACACACACACACACATAATGACAGAAATAAATAGACCCCCTTATTATCATTAACAATGAAGACTGCTGTCCATGGGCCTGATTGACCTAGGTAGGATGATATTGATTATTTTCCCTCTGATGAATTGGACAAAAAAAAAGGAATGGTAATTAAAACATACTTTTTACTCATTTCTCTTGTCTTACAAAGTCGTTTTAACTCTGGTTTCATGCTGTTCATTTCACTGATGTACGATCTGTTATGTGCGGACTGACGCTGAATGTCAACCTCAAGTTTCCCACGATTCTCCACAATGTTACTTAAACGCCGTTTCAACAGTTCAAAATTTTCATGCAATCTGGAAAGAATAAAATAAAATAAATAAGATAAAACTCATCAAAATTAACCCTGGAAAATTCAACAGTTAAATAAAAAAGTTTTAATTTAATCCATAATTGAATGCATAAGGATTTATTATTATTATTAGTAAAGGAAGAAACAAATTTCATAACAAAATTTAAAAGAAATCCTCAGATTATTAAAAAAACGTTTTTTAACTTACCGTTCAAGTTTTAGATAGGTCTTGTTTTCAAAAGTAATATTTTTTAAATTTACATGCTAAAGAAAATGTCACTTGTTTGACATTCATGATTGAAATTTAGTGAACAAGTCAAGCATAGACTCGAGTTTATTTGTACCAAATATGGTTGGATTGCAGAAAGGATTGTGTATTTTATTAATGATTCCATGAGTGGCATTTGGGGAGTAACCCGATAGTTTATCAATAAACCCACCTATACAAATTCCTTTTCCTCTACACACTTACTACCTAACTTTCCACTAATCATTTTTTAAAACACTCAACGTTCTATTTAATACCAATAAAAAAATTGCTGTTAAAAATAAAATGTAAAAAGAAAGAGACATTACTTACTTCTGGGCTTCATGAGCCTGGGCATCTTTATGATGTCGTTCATGAAGTTTAATTTGATCTTCAAATACTAATAGCGTTTCTCGGAATGCATCCAATGCTTGGCTTTTTAACTGCAGTTCCTATTAAGAAAAATAGTTTGTTTTTACCTTTGATGAAAAAAGAGTTTCTTACTTTTTAAAATCAGCCAAATTCAAAATGTTTTAAAGAGTAATTAAAATCTTTCAAAAAGATGTTTTGAGTTGTCGGTTGATTTGAAAAATAAATAAAAGTCATTTGTGGTTTAGTTAAAGAATGAGCAAAAACAAAAAATTTGGATAACAGCTATCGACAGAATCGAAAACATCAAAGCAAGGATTGTAACAGAGTTGCGAGGACATCCTCTGCTCTCGCTCTCCTCGTGAGGTCTAGCTAGTGCACCCATGGTACATGAATTAAACGAAAACGATAATGTCAACATTAATAAAAGTAAGTGAGAGGAGCAATTCCTGGATAAGAAAATGCAGAAACCTTGAGACCTTGGAAGGCTGGATGGAAAGTGGAATGACTCAAGTAAACTTGGATATAAACCATCAACAAAGATCGTAGACAATGGAATTTGAACGGAATCAATCCTCAAAACTGCCATGCTAGTAGACTGCGATTGCAGGCTGCCAGAAAACGTCAGACCCTTGTTTAAAAGAATAATTAATTAAAATCTTTAAAGATGTTTTGCTTTTTCAAATAAGATAAATGGCTGCAATAATGAAATATTAGGCATGAATTTCTTTTTTCCTTCGATTAATGTGTCTTTTCCATATCAGATGTGGGTTGCACGATGGCCATGGTGCTATAAAGTGAAGTTCACTATTAAATTTTATCATTTACATCAGTTTTGATGTGTCATTGTTTGCAATCATTTTTGATAGAGTCACTCTAGGTTTTCTTTAGACTGCATTTTCCTCGGTTACTCTTAACTCAGATGAGTGTACATCTATTTATCCATCCAGAACTTTGTTCAACATGTTCATACCACACCAAGTGGTTGCAACACAGAGTAAACTCAAGTACTTTCAGGATCAAAAGCAAACAATAAAAAATCACACCACAAATCCATCGAATCAAAGCTCTGTCATTTCTTTACATCTTCACAAAGACAAAATTAGTGGGAGACCATCATTCACTCGCATGTAACATTTTGTTGTAAAATCAACAAGTGAAAGTGAATGACAGATTAAATAGGAAGAAGCTCACAAAACTTCCCCATACATTTGTAATGTATATTACGGTCGGTTGATTTTTTTTATCATAGATGAAAGTTACAATTTAAAAAAAAAAACTGAAAATATTTTGTATTGATATTAAAGTGGTGATTATGTGAAAATTTACTAGGGGATTACCCCGGAAAATTTTGAAATAAAATAGTAGGCTGTGGTGGGTTCTGGTGATATCTGAGTTTCAAATCTCTATATATAAAACTCAATGTCTGTGTGTATGTGTAAGGTTAGAGAATCTATATAAAATCTAAAAGTGTGTTCTTATGTAAAATTAACCGGGAAAGATAATGGAAGTGTTCCCGAACCTCTAAGTGCACCCCTAAGGTGGATATTGAGCAGATTTTGTCCAGAGGGAGGTTGAGTTTTTGGAAAGAAAACACCGTAATTTGAATGTATTCCTTCGGGAAATGATTCAGCATTTTCTTTTTCTTAAGCTTCTCTTCAGAAGACTAGAGAGGGAAGGGCAAGAAATTCTGAAAGGGTGGTTTTAGTAGTGCTCTGGAGGCATCCTTAATTTTATTTGGGTGATTTTAGTAGCGCTCTAAATGGAGCAATAAATGTGAGATTACAATATTACATCTGGTAAGTGGTATATAGTAATTCAAAATTGTTCAACATTCTAGATAGAGGAGAGGTGTTTAAATGCTCGGAAGAAAAAACTTCTGTCTTTTGTTAATTTGGTGTTGCTCGGGAGCCATAATAGTAATAATACAGTATTATATTTGGTAAGTGGTATAAGATAGAGCAGGTGTGTTTACTTGATGCTGCCCAGGAGTCATCCATCTCCTAGATAGAGCAATACTATATAGAGAAGGTATTTTTAAACGCCACATTGCCCAGGAGAAATATTTCTACTGTATTTTGTTATATTATTGTATACCAGAAAAGGTACTCTGCGTTACTCAAGAGTCAGTGCTCAACATCTTAGATAGAGCAGTTGTGTGCAATAATACAATAGTACATAGAAGAGAAAGACAAGAAACTCAGCATAAATACAGGTTTCATTATATTATTAAGAGGGAGAGGGAAGATAAAAATTTGGCGTTGCCCAGAAATAAATTAAAACAAGCATAGATTTCATTATATTTTTGAGCCAGGGGGAGGGGTGAAAACTCAGGTAAATGACTTACATTATTATTATTATTTTCAATACATTAAAATATCAGAGAGCAATGGGTTGGATGAAGGTAAAAGAGGGGGTGAGGAAGAGGAATGTGGAAAAACGGGGAAGGGGAAAAGAGAGAGAGATGGATTGAGAGGTAGAGAGATAAGTTTAAATATAAAGATAAAGATATCCGATTTTAATGAAATTTTAACCATATATATAAGACACTAATTCAGAGAGCTTTTCAAAATTTCAGTTTCTTCCAACTATATTAGGGGGCAAAACAGGGGCAGTAAAAAAAAAGAAAAGAACGTAATATGGTGTTATGAGCATAGTGAAAAAGGACAGTGTTACTTATTGAATCTTGAGAAACGTCTGGTCTTCCAGCTAGTAAATTAAATAACTATATTATGAAGCCATTAGAAACAAAAGACATGCTTATGGAATTTCATACTTTTCATAAGTAGCACAAGTTTTTCAGTAAATATTTTTTAAAAATCATTCTTTTTAATGCATTTTAGATGGAGACTTTTGATTGGATGGATTAACCGTAGTCAAGGGTGACCTGAAAGTTTCCTTCTTATTGGCTACTACACCAAGATAAAGGAAAGAAGCCCTCTCCTTTCCCAGGATTACTCCACTTACCTTTGATACTTACGTTATAATGCTAAGCATTTAGCAAGGGAGCATCAAGTACAATTTTGGGGGTCTTTGGTAGAACTCGGCAGAGGATTGAACACTCAGACTCAGACCGAAATTCTATCAAAATTGGCCAAAGCTAGAAATCTTTTTGGGGGAGTGTCGGCAAAATTTTAAAATATATGGAATTCAATTACCTGCGATGCTTTGGAATGATTTTGGTAAAGACGGTCATAATCATTGGCTTTCCCTTGGTATTTTTCATTAATTGCCAATAGTTTTTGCAATTCTTCTCTTATGGCATCAGCTCCAATAGTCACATACTGAAATAAAACAATTAGTTTCTATTAGTTAGAAAAGAAATTGAATAAAAAATGCAGTATAATCTTTATTTCACAACTCCACTTGACTTTTACCCCCATCTTTTCAATTATGCCTTTCTCTATCTGCTAATTTTCTTTCTCACCCTCCCTATCTTCTCGCCCATCCCCCGCCATAACATTCCTCCTTACTTTCTTTTTTACACCTACCCATCTACATGAATCCTCTACACACTCACTACCCAATCTTCCACTGACCATTTTTCAACACGTCCAACTTAATACTAATAACATTTTCACTCCCACCCTAACACATAGCTTCACTTGATCCACTCACCTCAGAGCCAACCTTTTGTATATTTAATCTGACTTCTGTTTAATGTACGCTTGTTCTGGACAAAGTTTCGTAACTGAATCGAAACACAAAATCAATAAAAGCATGATTTGGTGTTAATTTTTATCTGATCTATTTAGTTTGCTCTTTACTTATTACCTTATTCCTATATATACCAACACAATCTTTTTTATACAAAGTAAAAAGAATATAGAATTCAATATAAAAACCATATCGATAACTTTATAAATGCATTATTCATAAATGTTAGGTTTGTCTGTTTTTAGGTTATTTAATGACAAAACAATAAAACCGAATATAAATAATTCAGTGAATACAATTGATTGAACACAAGATATTTTATCCATAGCTTTGGGGTGGGTGGGGATTATACTTTTCACAAAAGTCATAGTGTGTAAATAACCACAAAAGATCTGATGGGATTTGAACTCAGCATAGACAATTCCATAGGCTGCAACAGTATCCATTAGGCCAATTGTTGATAAACTTCCAGGATTACTTCCCTTTAACGGACTCTTAAACAAACTTTGATAACTTAAAGATGGTTGCCTTGAATGCTACAGTAGCACTAAAATACCAGCACTGTAATCTAACATAAAATTATCTTGTGAGATTTTAAAAGTTGGACCTAAATAACATTTAAGCTGACATATAAAACTGATTCTGACGAGCGAATTTGTAATTGTTAATGTTGTACCATATTATTGACATTTAAATAACGTACTTTGTTAGTTTTTTTTAAATATTTTTTTTAAATTATGTAGTCCCGGCCAGACAACTGGTAATATGGAAACATTTTTCAATTATGACGAAAATTAAAAATCATAATTTTTAATTGAAGAATATAAAAGAGTTATTTCCTTTACAACTAAATTTTTTTTATATATATATAAATTTTAAAAAAAGGTGCAAACAAATAAAAATTAAAAACTGAAATGACTTCATCGTTTCCCAGGCAAAATCGGGTAGGTACAGCTAGTGTCTAATAAAAATATAATTCCGTCGTAATTCTTCTTAATTCTTCACACCAATCATGTATCCTCAACAAATATAGCTTGTAGCTATGTCATGTTGAGCACACAGATTACTCAAGTTAAGCAACATTGAGCTTGGTCAATAATAGGCTGGAGTATAGGCCCACTAAGTGAAGAAGAAAAAAAAAAGTTAAAAACCGTTAACCCTTACGCTCAGTCAAGGTTTTAAAGGTCAACCCCAAAATAAGGATCAAGTGTCAGGTTATGCACATTAATGTGACAACACTGCAACACTGTATCAAAAATGGCGGTCTGTGGTAATCCTCTCTCTTAACTAGATAGATTTTGACCCATTCGTACTATGGCACAACGATAGTGCTCTTTTGTGGGAGCTAGAGATCTCCACATTTAAAAGTTTTGCGCCAGACATTCTTTGTACTCGGAAGATATACGTAGAATTGGAAAGGGGTCATTGTGACATTAAACATGGTGAATACAATTCAAAATTGTTATAACTTTATAGGTCACCAGGTCTAAGTTATATGACAACTTAAATATCAACAATCGAAAACTGTCAGCTGTCGGGTTAAAGATCAAATCAACTGTCGCATGGGGCTTATACTGTATATTGTGTCTCTTTCTCCATTTTACATTCTCACTTTATCATAGCAGGGGAGATATTAGCTGTTTGATTTTTGCTTTCTCAAGTTTCTATTATATTTCTTCAGAATGCAAAAATAAATATATTATTTCTATAAGATGCTTGTTTGCTCCCTCATTATAATCCTTTTTTTCCAGCGATGATCCCAGCCAGATAGTTAATTCTCAGGAGAGAATTAATGATGCTGCCGAAAACTCGTCTAGCCAGACGATGGATCAATCCCTTTCATTAAAGGGGAATGTAATGATCGTTAAGTTCGAAGAGCTGGTGTAGTGCCGTGCCCAAGACGTAACAGCCCTTCAAGCGACATCTCTACGGTGCACGATCGGGTCACAGTACAAGCATTGTCGAATAAAATTAACAATTGAAATACCAGCAATTTCAAATTAATGTGAAATGTGAAAAAGATAAATAAAATTTAATTTAGAAAACTTTTGATGAATTGATGTTGCATGTTTTAAAGATTTCAATAAAGGGAAATGTTTGTTTTTAATTGTTAATAATATTACCTTGTGTTTTTTCAGTTACCACTCTTCTTCATACCCAGTCCCGTCCTCCCCTACTAATGAAAGTGTGACTTTAAAGAAAGGAACAAACGTACTCGCGTATTATTAAAATTACTTTTTTTTTTTTTTTTTTTTTTACAAATAGCTTCTAAAATAGAGAAAAATAGTTTTGACCTACTTATAAACTCAAACAATCATAATTAAAAAAAAAAAAAATTGTTTTACTTACCGGGCCAGGTCGACTCACTGGATGTTCCAATCGAGTATCAAGTGCTCTATTATAAATAGCGAGAGAATGATACCGATAATGCTCAATAAGTTCAACCACACAATCAAACGTTAATGGTTCCACAAATCCATATTTGTTGTTCTTATGATAAATCTTTATCAATTTATTGCTGCCTCCTTTTCTGTAACATGACAAAAGAAAATTTGAATATGCGTGAAATAAATAAAAACTTATGTTCATCCATCATTAAATGTTTATACATTCATCATCATCATCGTATTCAGCTTAACATCTATTTTACATGCGTTGGACGGCTTTAAGAAATTGATTTCCAAACTAACATATTGTAGGCCAGGTTTTTATTTATCCCTCTCAAGTCCACCCTTATCATTTCCTCCCATGTTTTCTTTGGCCTTCCCCTATGGGCCAACTCTGCTACCTCAATTCTTCTACTACTAACCCAAAAACTCTCATCCATTCTTTCAACATGGCTATACCGTTGAAGTCTACTGTTCTGCACGAATCTCTCTATACTGTCCAGATTTAATCTTCCTGAGTTCATCAGATCTAAGTCTGTATTTAAAACTCACATTACACATCCATTGTATAATTTCTCTCCATGCAACACACGGCCAGGTTTCACTTCCAATGACAAAATCCATCATTAAATATATAATCTAACATATAAAATAATAGTGGCAAAATTTTAAAAGTTGAACCTCATTTAAACTGACAAATTAAACTTTGATTTTGACTAGCAAACTTTTATTTGTTAGTGTTGTACCATGTTACTTGTTATAGACTATGATACTTTGCTACAATTTATTTAAAAAATACTTAATCCAATGTTCTAATATGTAGAAATTCTTAAGTCACCTTAAAAGAAAAATCAGCTAAGGGAAATAACTTTTCTTTTTTTTTTTTAAATGGAAATCGCTCCAGACAAGGCATGAAGCCACTTGATGTAAGGAGCTAAAAAAAAAATTACTACTTCAAAGTCAAAAACTAGCCAACGATAAGTGTTAGATGGATAGATTTTGACCCAGAAAACAGCAATTCTTCTCCCTTTGTCAGAAACATCGCTCATGAAATGTGAGGACTAAAAGAAAAAATAAGGGAAGCGAGATGTTATGAGGTTTTTGAAAGTAAACCCAATGTCTACTTTCTACACTCCTACTCTTTTAGTTATCATTCCTTAATTTTTTAAATCTTTTAAACGCATGGTTACAGAACATTAAAATTTCCCTACCATTTAATTAACTTTCTTAACAAAAGGTATATAAAAAATCTGTTTCGTCAATCATTTAGGCCAAATTTTGGTTTCTTAAAATATTTTCAATTAATTTTATCTATTTTCATATTTAATCCTGATCAATATTTTATTTCTTGGTCGCAGAGTTTTTACTCTCTAACTCAGATCAACTGCTGCTCTTCACCAGGAAAAAGTTTAAGACATTTTTAGATATTCACTGATAACTCAAGGATTTTAATTAGCTACTGACAAAAGTGGAAGGAAAAATATAATAGCTGATCTTTTTATTAAATTGCTAAGTTTTGTAAGGGGGGGGGGGGGGTGAAATAACTTTAGGCCAAAACAGCAGCTGTGGTAAAACTGTAGAGAGGGGGGGGGGGGAGAAAGAAATAGCCACCGATTATGATTTATGTGGAAACTTTATATTTAATTTAAAATTTAACAAATTAATAAAATAGCCGACTTGTATATGAATGAACTCAAATGCATTATGGTGGCATTTAATTTTGTAATGTAATTAATTTGAGGGGGGATACTCACTAACTTGTGTGCTTGGCCATAGTGTGTGTGTGTGTGGGGGGGGGGGTTATTTACCATGTAGAACCAGATCACAACTTCCTAGAAATAAATTAACCTAAAAAGACTGGAAATAATAGTCTTTTCTATCTACATAAATAGCACTATGTACAATAATAAATTGTAAACAATCATTGAATTAGAAATCAATTCGAACAAATACTGAATTAATGAGATGTTCTTTTGCAAAGCAATATGAAATTAGTTAACCTTAGTACATCGGTTGCATAGACATGCACAGTATATTAGAATTGTAAAGTTCTATTTTAAATATGAATTTGGTGTCTTAATCTCATTGTCAGTGTGATAAATGGCCCAACTTTATAATGAGAGATAAATAAAGTGTTTTTTGTAGAGAAGAAAGATTGCATACAGAGGAGGGTGGATTATCCGACTTGTTTGCTTGGCTGCGGTTTGTGTGTGTTGGAGTGGGGGCTTTGGTTTTAATTTACAATGTAGAACTGGATCGCCACCCCTAGACTGTAAAAATTTGAAGGACTTCTTTCATCCAAAAAATTATCTATAAAAACATGCTTAACTAGAATTATGTGTTATAATAAAATGAAAGCAATAAGAACACTGTATAGGTAAAGGAGTTATCTACTCCTGTGTTGAAAGAGTAAATGGGAGTTCTCTCCCTTATTATTATATAGCAATCTGTGGAAGAGGCCATCTTGCATTTTAGTAGTAAACAGTGACGGACGTTGGAAGGGACATCTTCCATACTCTACATGGCGCTACGAACAGGATTGTAAATACTATAAACGTGGATTTTTTTTTTCAAGCACTACATCGGACATTGAACTTACTTGCCACCAGCCACCATGGAGCATGAAAGTGTACTATTAATGAAACAACTTATCGAGCTGCAAAAAGAAAATATCGAGCTCCGAAAAGAAATGCTTCGCGGTCAGTCTAATACGGGTTAAAAAACCCAGAATAAGATTGGATACCACAGACAGAGATTGGGCATTGTTTTTGGATACATGGGCCCGATACAAGGATGTATGTGGATTGGAAGACCCAGCGCAATCCGGAACGAACTACGGGAGACATGTACACCGGAAACGAACAGGCTACTCTTCGAACTAGTAGGGAAAGAAACACTCAAATCTGCCATCAAGGAGTACCTTTTACATCAGATACGACTGGTGGCAGTAAGAGGATTACACAAAGAAGTTCACCGACAGAAATTCCACTCCATTAGGCAGAAAGAGGGTGAGTTGATAACGCATTTTTTATCAAGATTACGTGGCCATGCTAAATTCTGCGAATTCAGGGTTCGATGTCCAAATGAACAAACTTGCAGGCAGCAAGTTAACTACTCAGATGACATGGTCGCCGGACAAATGATAGCAGGACTTAGTAACGTAGAACACCAAAGGAAGTTACTGGCAGAGGTAGCATCACTTGACACTTTGGACCAGAAGTTCACATGGTTAGTCTGTCTAGAGGCAACAGACAAGTCAACCCCTCACTTCTACAATGCCATACCCTCTCTTACGTTATCCAACATACAAAGGTCGAACCAAGAACAGCACTACCAGGGGACCAGGGGCCTCCCAACTCTACGAAACACCAAACCTTGCAATGGATGTGGTGAGACTTCACACCCCAGAGGGTCAATGAACCGGCAGTTGGACTCAAATGCCACTTTTGTGGAGTAATGGGGCACATGAAAAAAGTATGCCATAAACCATAAACTTGTGGGGTTCAAAATGGAAGCCACAAGTAAAATGTCAAGGAGTGGAGAGTCGTTCATGTTCACTAACAGTGTCCTGAATAGTTGTTCTGCTCGCGAGGACAGCAGGTACAACAAAACACAATCGACAATCGTGCCTCACCTTGAGCGGGATGGGGAACAATTTCAGATGAGCATCCCAGAGCTACCCCCTTCGGTGACAGTGGAAGTCACCATGATGCCTGGAACTCATGAAAAATTTGGACAAATACCAAAGAAACCGGTGAGCCAGCATGGTCATCGAATCCCAGCTTTTGCAGACACAGGGGTGCAGATTTGTTCGAGTGGACCTGAGATTCAGAAACTCCTTGGGTACCCAGATGGGTACCTCGTGTCAACTACCCATCGGATACGGGGCATAACAGACAACCGATTACAGATCAGAGGTGTTTTGTTTTTATGCATAAAAGTGGGAACAAAAAGGACACAGCAGGCAGTATATGTATCAGACAATACATCAGGATTTTTTTTGTCACAAACTGCCTTGAAGGATCTGGGTTTGTTGTCTTACAATTTACCAACTACATATTGTCGCAGAATAGCTCGTTAAGGAAATTGCCCCATGTGGGTGCCCGCGCAGAACGTCTGTCTCGATGAAACCAGAAACCATCCCATTCAAACCAACAGAAGCCAACAGACACGAACTCGAATAATGGTTAGTGGAACATTTTAAGTCAAGCGCATTTAACACATCCCCACATCAGCCACTGCAAACAATGGAAGGTAAACCCTTAGATATAAAATTTGTCCCAGGAGTAACACCGACAGCAATTCACACACCAATACCCGTTCATCATCACTCGAAAAAGAAGGTGAAGGAGGACCTGGACAGAGACGTCGCACTAGAGATAATAGAACCGGTACCGGTAGGCACACCTACTACTTGGTGTTCAAAGATGGTGGTCACGCCGAAACAGATGGCTCTCCAAGGCGCACGGTTGACCCACAAAAGTTGAATGATGCTACCATGAGAGAAACACATCACATCTCATCACCATTCAATCAGGTTTCGATGATACCGGGACACACCAAGAAAACGATCCTTGACGCATGGAATGGATACCAGTCTACCGTTATCCCCAGCCGCACAGGATGCCACTACATTCATCATCTAGTGGGGCCGATATAGGTACTGTTGGGCCCCTCAAGGATTTCATGGATCAGGGGACGGATACACTTGTCGGTTTGATGACATAGTGGATATGGTTCGGAAGACCCGATGCATACACGACAGTCTTCTATGGGACGATTCAATAGTCATCGTTCTGGCACACGGTTGACTATATCAGTCGCTGTGAAGACAAGGGGATTGTATTTAACCTGGACAAGTTTCATTTTGCTGAAATGGAGATAGAATTCGCGGGATTTCTGGTCACCGCAAATGGTGTTCGACACACAAAAAAGATGACAGAAACCATCCTTAAATTCCCTACAAATATCACCGAGGTTAGATCCTGGTTTGGACTTGTGAATCAGGTGTCGGTTGCCTTTTCACAAGCAGAAGTTATGGCCCCCTTTCCGAGAACTATTGAGGACAAAGAACAGAAAATTCTATTGACTAGACACTGGAGAGCATATTCCAAGTCACTAGTTTTTGGCTATTCTACATTCATGAAAACCCTTTTACAGCCTGAAAATGGTCCTAAATTACAGTACTATATCAGATTTAACCATCTATATCCATTCATAGCTTTTGAGGATGTTTTAGGATCTTCAATGTCACATGAAACCACTTTTTCACCGAAAAATGATGGATTTTGAGTCCCGTGGAGCCCTAACGGCTATTTTTGGCCGGCACCTTCTGAATTTTGCAAAATTTTCAAAATGTTTGATTGTTTAGTGTTATTTATGTATAAATGAACACAAAAAAATACTACTCGCATGAATCTGAAATTTTCACCCATTACGTCCCACCTCTAATTCTATAATGAGCATTGTCGCCCACTTCGGGAACTCTTAGTTGGAGAATTCGTCCAGATCCAGAACCAGAATGGTAATTACCGTTGTGGATGAACGAAGACAAGGAGGATCGTGGAGACACATGGTAACCGGCAGTACCGAGTGCGGGTAGATGGGAGCAATCGAATAAGCTGCGCAACCCTCGGTTACTCCGTGAAATCTACCCAGTTATGGATGGCCTATATTATGCCACTCCAGGGATCTCAAATCCATCCACAAATCCTGAACCCCCACAGGAATGACCCACTGAGGAAGCAATGGATGTCGAACGAGACATCAATGTCAGACCACCCAGGAGAAAGAAATGGAAATTGATGATACCGCAGGGGTGTTGGAGAGTAACACAGGAAGAGATACACACCCGGTTAGTCCCCCACCATTGAGACAACCATCATGTCGCAGAACAAGAGCGCCAAGAAACTTGTCCCCACAAATGCATGGAAAATCGCGCAGGTTCTCTGGTGCATACGAAGATGATCACGCCAATTCATACCGTGGAGGGGGGAAGGGCATGTATAGGTAAAGGAGTTATCTACTCCTGTGTTGAAAGAGTAAACGGGAGATTATTATAGCAATCTGTGGAAGCGGCCATCTTACTTTTTAGTAGTAAACAGTGACAAATGTTGGAAGGGACATCTTCCACACTCTACAAACACATAGTGAATTAATGAGATTAAGCCATATGAAAATTGGTTAATTTTGGACTTGTCCGTCTGTCGATCCCATTAAACCTTTCACTTAAGTTGAGATCGATTTTGTTTTATGAAGTTATGGCTGGATTTAGAAAAGGTAGTTATTTTGTTTCGGTTTTTAGAAGCAAAGTTTTTAATAATAATAATAAAATCATTGTGTACAGTGCTCTGGTGCAATACAATTCACCAAAAGTGCATGATTAGATAATGTAGAATTGTCAAGGAAATGAACAGTGTAGGAGTTGTGATATACATGTAAGCATGTGTATGAGAGGGGGAACATCAAGTGTAGTTTGGGAAGATTTGATGAAACATGAGAGTTTTAAAAGATGCGGTGTCTCGGCAGCCAACAACTGATGCAGGCAGTTTGTTCCATGTTTCAGTAATTCTGAGCATGAAAAAATGTTTCCGAAAGTCATCAGAGCTGAGCTGTTTTCTGAGTGTTAGATGCATGGAGATCAAAAAAGTGCTCATGGTTGTTGCCGTTGTCGTCAGCATGGTTAATAATTTTATAAGTGTTTCACAAGTGAGTTGCTAGATGTTGATGCTTCAATGAATCCAAGCCCAGGTAAACAAGGTGTGCAAAGTATGACAGGTGTCTGATGGAAGGTATTCACTAGGTTTCACATGTCTGAACGATTTCCAGGCTGTCAATGTTCTGAACAAGATAATGGTTCCAGACTGATGATGCAAATTCTAAATGTGGTCATAACATAGCTGTATACAGTTTTAAATAGGTTAGGGTTAACAACGGTTTTGCTGAGTGATGCCAACACACCCTCTGCCTTCTTGACAATTTTAGCGATGTAGTTTGTCCAACAC
This sequence comes from Sepiola atlantica, assembly GCA_963556195.1. Classification (NCBI taxonomy): domain Eukaryota; kingdom Metazoa; phylum Mollusca; class Cephalopoda; order Sepiida; family Sepiolidae; genus Sepiola; species Sepiola atlantica. The sequence continues at coordinate 50,556,790 of OY744524.1, forward strand.
AAAATCACTGCCGACTAATGCCATGTTCATAAGAAGACTTCTTGATACTAGTGTTGTGAAGAGAGTATGTGGACACTGGATTTTTCCTTCAAAAATATATGATGGTACACAGCTAGCTTCAGTGCCAGTGTGTGATCTGTTGCTGCATTGCGTCCAGGTCTGATTGCAGGAAAGATTTATGGAGTTCAGGATCGACCGAAAATGAAGGATGTTTTGATCAATCTTATATTAAAAAAAATAGTAATTATAAAAAAATAAAAACAATTACATGACTAAAATATTTAATTAACCCTGATATATAGTAATAGTATTTGCCTTTATTGAGAAATTATTTTCATTCATTAAAGTCACCAAGTGTAGATTGTTAGCATCTGTTTGTCTTAATTTGGAGACTTTACAGATTTTTTTTACATAGTGTTTTCTTCAAAAAAGTTAGAATAGACGGATGCTAACTATCCGCTTTAATGAATTCAATTAATTTTCTCAATAAAAAATAAATAATACCATTATAAAGTATTGAATTTGAATTAATTTTTTTTAATTAAAAAATTAAAAAAAAAAAATATCTTTTGAAGTTTTCATTCAACTTCCTAACTGGCCGCATCTTTATCAGTACTATGGCCATGTTAAAATTTGTTGCTCTTCTACTTTTTGTTTTTTCAGTTCAAAATTATATTTTCATAATACAGTTATGTTTTCATATATTTTGTTTGTCAGATTATGGTTACTGTAACCAGACTTCTATTCATTTTCAACAAATCCTACATATCTTTTCTGCTTTCTAATTTTCCTTTTTTATAACATTGGCAACTTAAATCTTATTAAACAATAACATTTTTGGTCTGGTATGATTATTATTATTATGAATCAATATTAAACGGATTGAAAAAAAACATTTCGATGAGTTAAATTATAATCTTGTGAAACAAGGATGAATTAGAAAATCCAAAAACAATCCAAAGATGATCATACCTAAGGGTCAGAGTGTAGTCACCAGGCGTAGAGGCATCTCGGACCAGAAAGGTTCCATCCAAGGCATCCTTCAGCTTCTCATTTACCTCTTCTCTAAAAGAAAGAAAAAGAAAAAGACATTTATAAAAATTTAATTTATATATATGCACATACACATATAAGGGCAAGATAGGCAAATTAGGAATAGAAGAAAAACTTGCCATATTACAATACTCTGATATGAATAATTTACTAAACAAAAGGGCTAAACACATTAAAATGTAAACACATAAGTTCATCCCATGTTTAGGACCTAATCTGGTCCTCAAATTAAAAAATGGAAGAAAAAAAATAACAGAAAGAGGTGGAGTGAGGATGTGTATATGTTTATATATTCGTATGAACAGGATTAACTTCTAAACTAATTAACTGATTATCATGAATTTTGGAACACAGCTGCTATGCATAAGGACTCATAATGTGCCCTATATTTAGTTTGACTTAGTTTTATGCAAAGGGGGCAAAGAGGGGGTGGAAGCTCTTCATACTTCAGATTTTTGTTAAATTGTAACAATAGGTATTAGACATCTATTAATAAATATTCCCCAAATTTGTTTCTTTGAAATATTTTAAAGGTTTTTTTAGGAGCACAAAGTTATTTCTCCTGAACAAATTAAACTTGATAATTATAAAAATTGAAAAATGAAAATAAAAAATGGTAATACGAATGCAACATCGAACAACTGCTGTTTTTGAAGCTAATACAGGTGCAACACAGATTTTACGGCCAGAGCCTTGGTCCCAGAGCCTTGGTCCCAGAGCCTTGCCAGATTAACAGTTTTGCCAGACCATTTGATTTCAGCATAATAATAATTCATCAACCCCTAACTCAATAATCAAACACCTCCCAAATCTGTAAACCTCCAGGGATTACGAGAAACAAGCATTAAATGTAAATGAATAATGAATTGACTGGTGTTTATGTTTGAATATGCCCGTGAAGCCATAATTAGGGTATTATTTAAGCAAAAGTAGATATAATCTTAAAATAAAGGGAGACTATCACCAGCAGGTGCAATGCAAACAATCACAGAGCCATCTGTTGGCTGCCTAGTAAACTAGTCTGGCGGCAATGGGATTATCAATTTCTCTCTTGTTATTTTGTCTGGAAAATTTGGTGTTACACCAAATCTGCTCCCAGCCCTGATCACCTAAATTACATTCCTGGGAGCAGGATACACAGGGATTCTTGGATTATTCAAATTACTATTTTCATCTTGATTGTTATTTTCATGTTTCAGTCAATGTAACCTCCGACCACATGGACCCAAATGATGACGATTAACAGTCTTCTGGAGGTTGAACGTTCAATCCCTATTATAGGTGATAATAACTAATGGAATAATAATTAACACTTCTACCCGGTTATGGCTGATGGAATGAGAACTATCTACCTCTCCCCCTTGATTGAATAAAAGATTCAGTTCAAAATTCTGTATAGGTTTCCAGTGTTCAGAAAGATGCACCTAAAGAAGGTCGGAGCTTACATCGCCCAAAACGTGAAAACAACCAAAATGAGAATAGCAGTCTACATCTCAAATTCAAAAGAATAATATCAAATTGATACAGACTCAAAAATAATCAAAGAGGAATTCTTATTCAGCCCTGCTAGTCTAGAAATGTAATTACTTAAAAGAGAAACAATGCAAATAAAGTTCTAAAAATTCATACCTTGATAACTCGCCCCAATACCACTCAGCATCTTTCAATTCATATTTTGCTGTAGCTGCTGGCATATCACCTATGAAGAAAAAAAAGGAAAGGAAGTGAGAAAGCATTCGTTAAACAATTGGGTCTGGTCATGGTAGATGTACAAACAGAGCAACAGACACATGAACGCTAAGAAATACAGAGAAACTGTTAACTTACAAGGCCGTTTTGGTATTGGAGGAGGATTACGGATGGTTGGTTTCTCCACGCCCCAATCACCATAAGTGAGCAAATCTTCAATAATATCAATATGCAACTTAGTGTTCTCGACTATCTCCCTGAAAAGACAAAATAAAAACATGGGGGGGGGGTCATTCATCTGCTGAAAGAAATTACTTTATAAAATTTTTAAAAAGTAATAAATTTTGTATCAACATTTAGAAATTGAATTAAAAAAATAAAAAATAAAAAAATGTTACCAAATGAAACAGTAGAGAAATTAAATAGATATAAGCTAATTAATCAATAGTAGGTTTTGTTATATATATATATATATATATATATATATATATATACACACACTAGACGACCTGTAAACTTCTCTGATGAGATGAGGGCAGTAGTAGTCAATTAGTCCCCTCATCTCATTTGCTCTTTCTCTTCTTTTATAAAACATTCAGTGTACAAACAAGCCAGCAAGATTACCAGAGTTTTAGTATTATTTAAAACCAATTTCGTTTTTAATAAATTTTAATGAGAATTGGCCATAGTGTTGATGTATTAACAGTGCCAAAAGCTTTCGTCAGGTCCACAAAAACCTGATAGAGTACTACCCGTTCTTCGATGGATTTTACCTGGAGTTGTTGGACAGAAAGGATTATATCCATTGTTTCACGACCAGATCTAAAATTGCTGACATTCCAGGATAACCGATGGACATATCTACTCAATATAAGCAAGAGCTTTGAAAAGACCTTAACCACAGCTTCAAGAAGTGATTATTTTCCTAATCATTATCAGATGGTGTACTTCTGCAGCAATCTTGCCCCCCCCCCCCAATGGAGAACCTCAACAGGAATGCCATCAAGGCATTCATTTCTTTCATTGTATTATGAATCTCAAAGATAGTAGGGTTGTCTATCATCACATGATTGATAACCTTTTGTCGCAAACTATTGATGACAGCCTCATCAACCACAGATGAATTGTAGAAGAGATCCATTTTTTCATAATGTTCTCTGGTCTTTAGTGGAGGAGAGATCCAACTTTGGACCCAAGTCGTACCATAGATCTGCCTAATTTAGTTGTGCATTGTTTTTGCATCTTTCCTATTGTAAGCTTTCTGCATTCTTTCAGAAATATCCAGCCACCACTGGTTCTTCATTTTACATAAACTGTGCTGGTAGCACACTCATCACTTTGCTCATTTGTATTATTCAGCAAGCAGCAGCATGCTTTATCAAGGCTGTGAGCGACTGAGCAGCCTTCTCAGGGTAGAACTCATCCAGAATTCTAGAAAATGTTACCTAACCTAATGCCTGTCCAAATAAAGCTGGCCAGCAACCTGCATTTGGCAACTGTTCATACTAGTAGGACAAAAACAGAACAGTAAAATGAAAACAAAACACGAAGAAAAAAAGAGGCTATTTGTAGTCACATGTTTATGAATATAAATTATGTGTATCGAGGCAGCATTTTTTTCTCTAAGGCACGTATTATTAAAAATAACTGACAACTCTGTATATGTCTGGATATTTTTGTATGAATCCCTTCCATTTTCCGGATTAAAGTCCTAATCTCGGATGAAAATTGGCTGATGAATCTGCCGTAATTTTCTTTTAAGTCCAAAGTACTTTCTGACCCATCTGGGTCCATCTTTAATGGAATAATGTCTATCAGGTAAAGACCTGGAGTGAGTTTATAGTTAATTTTGGCGGGAAAATTTAAATACGAAACTATATTTATTTAGTATTATAAACATTTAAGTATATTAGTACTAGAATAAAATTAATCCTGTTAATAACCGTTTTTTTTGTTTTGATGTGTAAAGCTTCTAGTATATAGAGTTTTTTTATATTAGTATTGTGTTCTAGGATTTTAGTGTTGTCTACAAGAAGTTTTCGGATTTGCGAGCAGGGACAGGAATGTTCATTAATGAGGTGTCTGGCTATGGCACTATTATCCGATAGATGCATGGTCAACCTCCTGGACAAAGTCGTGGTAGTCGAGCCAATGTATACGTTTTTTTCTTGGTTGTCAGAGACACAGTCTCCCAATGGACATTTAAACTCATATATCAGCCAATTCTCATCCGAGATTAGGACTTTAATCCGGAAAATGGAAGGGATTCATACAAAAATATCCAGACACGAGTTGTCGGTTATTTTTAATAATACGTGCCTTAGAATATAAATTAATATACCTTAATCTCATAGTAATGAAGAAATGCTCCGCTAAACTGGCCCCATGTCCTCTCCAAACTATACAACAAATGCCTTGCTGAATCTTGCTTCCCTGATAGCTGGAAAATTGCTTCTGTGCTACCAGTCTTCAAGAATTCTGCCACATCAGTTTACTCCCGATCTTTGCTAAAATCTTTGAATCCTTGATTAATCTAGTGATAGTCCGGCACCTCATTAATGCTAAACTTTTTTCTGACCATCAGTATGGATTTAGGCAAGCACGGTCTACTGTGGATATCCTAACAGTCATCTCTGAATGATAAGGAACGGTCATCTCTGAACTGGACAAGGAAGGTGAAGCTAGGGTGGTAGCGATTAATATTTCCCAAGCCTTTGACAAGGTTTGGCATAAAGATCTTATAAAAATTAATTTATATGGTATTACTGGACAAATATTCAATATAATTCCTATCCAACAGAAAGATTCAGGTTGTCTTCGATGGCTGTTCATCCAAACAACATGAAATAAATGCAGGTGCACCCCAGGGGTCGATCTTTGGACATTTATTGTTCCTGATTTTCATAAACGACCTCCGTGATCACATTATGTCCGAGATGTGTATATTTGCTGATGACACCACACTCTACTCTCGTCATGTGCGTAAAACGGATTAGCACATATCTAAGGCAATGGTTGGATCCTTAGAAAGTGACCTCCAGTCTGAAGTGGAATGGGGTCATAAATGGATGTTAACATTTAATGTTGCTAAGACAAAGCTTCTTTCCTTCAACAACTACAAGAAACCTCTTCAACCACCGATTGCCATGGCAAGTAACACCCTACCTAAGAGTCCAACGTTCAAACTTCTCGGCTTAAGATTCACAGGTAACATGAATTGGAAGACAGTGGGCTCCCTCTACCGAGCTAGAAATCTTCTCACATCTGACAGTATCTTATATCTCTACAAAGCCACCATCCGCCCATGCATGGAGTTTCTCCCTCTTAGACAAATTCCAAAAAAGAGTCTCTAATCTAATAGGTCCCTCACTATCCACCCAGCTCCATCGCCGCAATGTTGCATCCTTGTGCTTGTTTTACAAGTACTTCAATGGAATGTGCTCCGATGAACTTGCTGCTAAACCAACTCAACTGCCTAAATCCCATCTGCATAAATATACTCGACTACCCCGACAATTGGCTAAATCCCATCCATTCACTGTGGAGGTCCCCAGATGCCAGAGAACCTTCTACTCCAATAGCTTCTTTCTTCAAGCTGCTGGCCTTTGGAACCCCCTCCCTGCTCACTGTTTCCCTGACTGTACTGACATGCAGAAATTTAAAACTAATGTGAACAAGCATCTCACTGCACAGTTCCCAATTTAGGATAACCCCCAAAACTTTTACCCTAATTTTCAGTAGCCCCTTACGTCTACAGTGGCAACTTGCCTTGTTTAAGGTGAACTAAGTTAAAAAAAAAAATTGGAATGTTTGGACACTTTTCACTTGTGAGGAGTCTATAAATTCTCAGTAACATACTAGTATTGTTACAAAGGAACTAGGTAGGTATAGGATCTACATTGCTGCATTGATAGAAATCAGATTCAGCGATGAGGATCAATTGACAGATGTGAGGGTTGGGTATACATACTTCTGGAAGGGTGGGCCAGAGGGTAAAAGGTGAATAGGTTGAGAGGGCTTTGGTGTTTGCTCTAAATTAATCAATAGGATCTAGCAGCCTCATGATTTTAGGTATTGGATTATGCACCTTTGTGTGCCATCGTGCTGTAACCACCCTATAGCTCTCATTTTGGTTTATGTTCCAACTCTTTACCAAAATTTCAGGACGGTACTAACATCGTCCCAGAAGATAACATTTTTCTTCTAGGGGACTTCAACATGCAGGCATACACATAGATCATGGAACATATTAGGTAGGTATGGAGTGGGAAGCGTGAATAGCAATGGTCTTCCAAGTTAAACCTAAATAAGCTGACAAATAAAACTGTTTCCGACTAGCCAATATTCATCTGTTATTGTTGTACCATGTTATTGGCAATATAATAACATACTTCATTACAACTTATTTAAAAAATTAATCTGAACCAGACAATCTATATTATGAAATATTTTTCACTAAGAACTGAAAAAACAAATTAAACAAGGGGAATAACTCATATTTGTAATTGAAGAATTTAAAAAGAGTTGTCTCCCGTAGAACTAAAATTTTGTTTCTTTTTCTGTATAAGCTTAAACAATGGGTATACAAATAAAAATTGAAAACTAAATTATCTTCACTAAATCCTAGATAATGCTGGCTAGATACAGTTACATATAAAGAAGAAGTATGACGCTGCTCTCTAAATGTTTTCGCCTGGTATTCTAATAAGATTTAAACTATGGTTAAATTACACAAGATTGATTCTTAAAATTTTACCAAATTCCGATTATTTTAAGAACCTTTAATAAAGGTTTAACATTATGAAACTGACACAATTGCATTAAAGGATGCAAAGTTATTATGAATGCATCCAGGGATGGGTAGAAATGTTTCTTTTCTTCTTTATTTTTATATATATTTTAAAAGATATTATCCCCCTTAAACCCCATCAACAGAGAGATAAGGTTTGATTCTCTTCATTTATTGAAACAATATAAAGAATGTACATCAGTTCTTTAGAACTGATGTACATTCTTTAATAAATTTCATATTATTTATATCACTATAAAATTTTGAACCAAATAAAATAAAAAGTAATTTTTTTAAAAACAAAAGTACAAAAATTTTATAAAATAAAATTTTCAAAATAAAATTAAAATTCATATTGAAAAGACATTTTCAGACTTCTTTTTCTATAATTTATCTTATAAGTGAATCTTGAGCAAAAAGTCTAACATTAAATGATATGAAATTATTGTTAAATTGAAAAATCAATAAAATTAATCAACTTTTGTATTTCTACAACCAATATCTACTTATTTATTTGAGCCCCATCCCCCCATAGAAACATTTTTCCATAAATAAAATAAGGAAAAAAATATATATACATACATAATACGGTCCCAGGGAGGCCGCAAGATGATGTGACAGAATACTTTTGACAGTTTATCAATGTCATCTCTAACTCCAGATTCAAACTGCATTTGCCAAAGTCGGCAAAAATGTGCCATCAAGTACCGTAAAATGGACACATGAGCAGCAGGCAATGAATTTACTAATTCCATCAACTTTCCTTCATTATCAGAACCAGATTCTGAAAGAAAAAAGGAAAAAATAGAACAGATCTATTCTTAAAATGTATCTATTCAATCTGTGCGTTTAGTGATAAGAATAGTTCATTGTGACAGAACAACGAAAACGCACTTTTAAAATTCATTGCGACAGAACAGAAACATCCTTTGAAACTAAAGCATGAGAGAACAACAGAAACACTACTACAAACAAAAACATGTGTGGCAAGAGTAAGCGAACATAACATACACATAAATACAAAAGAAAAATATTAATACGTATTCCAAACTGGCCTGTTTATGCTGAGAAAACAGGTAAAAACAGTGAAATTTTCATAAAATTTAACTTAAGATATCTCGGCTATTTTTCAGATTATATCTATGAAATTAGTATGTAAATAAAATTTAATCTTTCCTCTTTCTAGTGATATCATTTTTTGTTTTTTGTACAATGATTAGTTTTTTTTCAGATTGATTTGAATTATGTAACTATTTAAATGACAAATGCGTTTAGTTCCGCGTTTTTTAACAACTTTTTAGTCCTATTTTTTAACGTCTGTGCCGTTCGCGATATTGCTTGTTCAACTTTGAAAAATTATTCCAAGAAAGGTTATTCTTCAATTTGGTAGGCGAAGTATAGAATTTAAAATTAATTTTCATGAAAAATTTCCAAATTGAAAACTTTAGTGAAAATATTATAAAAATTTAATAAAAAAAAATTGTCATTTATACCATTATATAAAGCAGGATTTACCCAATAATAACCAATAGAAATAATTCAAAAATCGTTACACATCGCGAACGGCTTGAATATAAAAAAAAGCCTGTGTTTTGAACTTTTTGTCATTTTCCCAAGTGAAGTTGAATACAAATTCAACTCCCCCCTGCCAGACGAAATCAACAGCAAGCTACAAGCTATAATGGGCATTTCAGTTTCTAGGTAAGTTGAATTTTTTTTTACTTATTTTATTTATATAATATTGGTATAAAGTACTTATTCTGTGTTTTGTTGAAACCGTTTAATTAATACCAGATATTCTTTCGTTTAACTTTTATGTTTCGAGGTTGAAGATTTTGTATTATATTTTTTCTAATTGAGATTTTAACAATCAAATATATATATATATATATATATATATATATATATATATATATATATATATATATAGAACGCTCTTATGACGTCAAGCCGCTGGATAAAGTGTTAAAATTATCACTGTTTATTCGCTATTCAGCGTTGGCCGAGAGGTTCTAGACGTCGGAATTTGAGTTGCAAAATACTCGGAATCTGGGGTTTCGAATTGCATGACCAGTAGTGAATAGTTATATCTCTATGCTGATGAGTCCCGATTATAAAGGACGAAACATATACGTACATAGATAATAAACAAAACAAATATTTATTTTATACATATATATATATATACAAATAAATAATTGGTACAATAGATATATATTTGTAATAAAATTCCAAAAATATTATTCTTTCGGCGACCACGTGTTGTTTTGTTTATAAAAACGATTTGGCGCTTTTCGTAATGTTCCACCACCCGTTTTTCTCAACTTTTTTAATGACCAATTTTTTTCTTTTTTCTGTGTACAATTACCTATCATGTTGCTAGAGAATTCTGTGCTTTTTGGAAAAAATTTTCAAATAATTTTGATTTTAACGTAAAATGATCACCCACTTTTTGACCATGTTGCATGTTCGTTTACCCATTTTTACAGACCAAATTTTTTTTCTTTTTTCTGTGTACAATTACCTGTCTGGAATTTTCTTTACATTAAATTTATATAGGAAACTGATTCCCCCACTAAAATTTTAAATATTTGAAAAAAAACGGGTGGTTGAACATTACGAAAAAGCGCCTACTTTTTATTCGGTAGTTTAGCAAAACTCTTTTGTAAAAAGTTCCGTAAAAATGATTTGTTTTTAGTTTGTCAGAAGTTTAACAAAACGTTTTGTTTATAATAACAATTCAAATACTTTTTTATTAGGTAGTTAAGCGAAATTTTTTTGTAAAATGTTCCATAAAAATTACTTGTTTTTAATTTGTTCAGTGGTTTATCGGAAGTTTAGCGAAACATTCTTTTTTGTTTATTAATAAGAATAGTTAGAATTGCTTGGCTTTTTGACTAGGAGAAAAGTGCAGTATCTGTTCTGATGCTGTACTTAGTCTTTTCTGTCCTCGATCAGTGAATGAGAAATCCTTCTAGACTGAGACAATTTAAATTTTTGTCCCAATCTAGAGTGCCGATAAAGCCATTGAAATGCTGATGTCAGATTTATTTCTTACGCATTACAACCCGGATTTAGACATAATCGTGGCTAGCAATGCTAGTTCATATGGATTAAGAGCATGCATTCTGCATATAATGCCGGATGGAACCCATAAATCCATCGCGCATGCATCAAGGACCTTGCTTCCGGCAGAGAAGCAGTATTCCCAAATTGAGAAGGAGGCTCTAGGGATAATATTTGCTGTAATCAAGTTCCACGGTAGATTGTTCACGTTAGACGGACCATAAGCTGTTAATTACCATTTTCGGATTGAAAAAAGGCCTACCTGTGTATACGGCAAATAGATTACAGAGATGGGAACGATTTTACTGAACTATAATTTCAAAATGAAGTATTTACCCTAAAAAAAGATCTATCACGCGGATGAATTGTCTAGACTGGTGCCAAGACAGAGAGAGCCACTAAAAGAAGGGGATATAAAAGCAATTTTGTGCAACGCAGTTAGAGAGCTCCCGGTGACACTATATGAAATTAAAACAGAAGCTTCCGAAGATAAATTCAGCATCAGTACAAAAGCTAAAATGGCGGATAAGGGCGTACATTTTGCTGAGAGCTTTTCATTCTACGATGATGTACTCATGTACAACAAGAGAATTTTTATTCCAAAGAAATTACAAAAGAGAATTCTAAGGGATTTTCACGTTGGTCAGCCGGGGACAAACAGGATGAAGAGTTTGATGCGGAGTTTCGTGTACTGGCCTAGAATGGATCAGGACATTACGTATGTCGTAAATACGTGTAAAGGCTGTGCCTTGGCGGCAAAAGCACCTCATATCAAACATAGTCCGTGGCCAAAGACAGACCGACCTTGGTCGAAAGTACACATGGATTTTGCGGGTCCATTGGAAAGATTCTACTATCTAATCGTGCTCGATAGTTTTTCCAAGTGGCCCAAAGTATTATGTTGTAAGAAACCCACTACGGAGGTGACACTCAACTTCTTGCATGAATTGTTCGCCTGTTTTAGGGTGGTCAATTGTTTGGTTAGAGACAACGGAACGCAGTTTACGTCATCCGACTTCAAATAATTCTGCGAGATTTTTCAGATCAGACACATCACGACTCCCCCGTATCATCCTCGGTCAACCGGCCAGGTGGAACGCTTTGTGGACACTCTAAAAAGAGCCCTAAAAAAGCTTGCGATACTCACACAGAAAATGCCCGTCAACAGTTTTTGCAAGTGTACAGAATAACGCCAAACGTGAACATACCATCCCCATTGTCTCTCGCAGAGATGATGTTTGTATGGAAAGTGAAGTCCGTTTTTGAAAAATTACTGCCTAAACAAACCAAACAAGATCGAGCCTCTACTGTACCAAAGAAACGATACATCCCAGGAGACAGAGTATATTTTAAAATGTTTAAAAACAAATTTTTTTGGCAACCTGGTACAATAGAGAAAAAAGATTGAATCTATGGTCTACATAATCCAAGGACCTTAGTTCTCTCATAAGAGACACCTGAACCAGATTAGGAAAAGACTGTCAGATGACACTGACAGCTCTCCCCAGGTAGAAGAAGTGATGGACGTAATATACGACATCTTTGACTTACCAGTACCCCAAGCAGCCACAGAAAAGCGGCAGTCTAAAAGGAAACGAATGGCTCCGGATTATATCAAAATAAATCCAAAACGGAAACGATATTAAGACTCCTAAGGAGGTAACGCTTGGGAGCGGGGTGTTATGGTGACGTACCTATATGACGAACAGTTGAACTTGTCCATTCCTAATAAAATACTGGAAGCATTTAGGCTTCTCGTAATAGGAATCAACTCCAGTCTACCCTGGCAGTCAGGACTGATATACCATTTCTCTTGTTCTCTACATATCTTTTCTTCAATATATATTGTTCACCTAATCCTGTCTTCATTTCGGCCCCAAAACAAGGTCACAACAGAAAGTGAGCATAATTTTTTTTTAAGAGAATAAAAAAAAATATTTTGTATTTTTTTTTATGGAAATCATTCAAGACAAGGCATGAAGCCACTTGATGTAAGGAGCTAAAAACAAAAAATACTACTTCAAGATCAAAAACTAGCTAACGATAAGTGTTAGATGGATAGATTTCAACCCCTAAAACAGCGATTGTCAGAAACATCACTCATGAGGACTAAAGGACAAAAGATTTAAAATAATTTAATGAAAAAAACAAAATGAAATTCTAGTGTTTTAGACCATTACATAATTTGAATCCTCCACACGAGTGCAAAGTTATTTGTTTTATAAATATTGTTAATATTTATTCAAAAAGAGATTAAATAAAAAAGAAAAGCAATAACTAGAGCGAGAAAAAAATAGAGAGAAAAAAACAAAAGTGAGAAGGAGAGAGAAAAAAACAAAATCGAGAAGGAGAGAGAAAAAAACAAAATCGAGAAGGAGAAAGAAAAAAACAAAATCGAGAAGGAGAGAGAAAAAAACAAAATCGAGAAGGAGAGAAAAAAACAAAATCGAGGAGGAGAGAGAAAAACAAAAGCAAGAACAAGATAGAAAAAACAAAATCGAGAAGGAGAGAGAAAAAAACAAAAGCGAGGAGGAGAGAGAAAAAAACAAAAGCGAGGAGAGAGAAAAAACCAAAATCGAGAAGGAGAGAGAAAAAAATAAAAGCAAGAACAAGACAGAAAAAAAAACAAAAGCGAGAACAAGACAGAAAAAAAAACAAAAGCGAGAAGGAAAGAAAACAAAACAAAACCAAGAACAAGACAGAAAAAAACAAAAGCGAGAAGGAGAGAGAAAAAAAAAAGCGAGAAGGAGAGAAAAAAACAAATGCAAGAAGGAGAGAGAAAAAAACAAAAGCGAGAAGGAGAGAGAAGAAAACAAAAGCGAGAAGGAGAGAGAAGAAAACAAAAGCGAGAAGGAGAGAGAAAAAAACAAAAGCGAGAAGGAGAGAGAAAAAAACAAGCGAGAAGGGGAAGAAAAAAACAAAAGCAGGAACAAGAGAGAAAAAAAACAAAAGCGAGAAAGAGTGAGAAAAAAACAAAAGCGAGAAGGAAAGAGAAAAAAACAAAATCGAGAGGAGAGAGAAAAAACAAAAGCAAGAAGGAGAGAGAAAAAGACAAAAGTGAGAAGGAGAGAGAAAAAAACAAAAGCGAGAAGGAGAGAGAAAAAACAAAAGCGAGAAGAAGAGAGAAAAAAAACAAAAGTGAGAACCAGAGAGAAAAAAAAGACAAAAGCGAGAACGAGCGAAATAAACAAAAGCGAGAAGGAGAGAGAAAAAAACAAAAGCAAGAAGGAGAGAAAAAAATAAAAGCGAGAACGAGAGAGTAAAAAATAAAAGCGAGAAGGAGAGAGAAAAAAACAAAAGCGAGAAGGAGAGAGAAAAACACAAAATCGAGAAGGAGAGAGAAAAACACAAAATCGAGAAGGAGAGAGAAAAAACAAAAGCGAGAAGGAGAGAGAAAAATACAAAAGCGAGAAGGAGAGCGAAAAAAAAAATCCAGGAGAGAGAAAAAAACAAAATCGAGAAGCAGAGAGAAAAAAACGAAAGCGAGAAGGAGAGAGAAAAAAACAAAATCGAGAAGGAGAGAGAAAAAAACAAAAGCAAGAACAAGACAGAAAAAACAAAAGCGAGAAGGAAAGAGAAATTAACAAAAAAGCAAGAACAAGGCAGAAAAAACAAAAGCGAGAAGGAGAGAGAAAAACAAAAGCGAGAAGGAGAGAGAAAAACAAAAGCAAGAAGGAGAGAGAAAAAAACAAAAGCGAGAAGGAGAGAGAAAAAAACAAAAGCGAGAACGAGAGAAAAAAAAAGCAAGAAGGAGAGAAAAAAAAAGCAAGAAGGAGAGAAAAAAAAAGCGAGAACGAGAGAAAAAACAAAAGCGAGAACGAGAGAAAAAAACAAAAGCGAGAAGGAGAGAGAAAAAAACAGCGAGAAGGAGAGAGAAAAACACAAAAGCGAGAAGGAGAGAGAAAAACACAAAAGCGAGAAGGAGAGAGAAAAACACAAAAGCGAGAAGGAGAGAGAAAAAACAAAAGCGAGAAGGAGAGAGGAAAAAACAAAATCGAGACGGAGAGAGAAAAAAACAAAATCGAGTAGGAGAGATACAAAAAAAAATCGAGGAGAGATAAAAAAAAAAGCAAGAACAAGAGAGAAAATAGCAAAATCAAGAAGGAAAGAGATAAAAAACAAAAGCAAGAACAAGGCAGAAAAACAAAAGCGAGGAGAGAGAAAAACAAAAGCGAGAAAGAAAAAGAGAAAAACAAAAGCGAGAAGGAGAGAGAAAAAAACAAAAGCGAGAAGGAGAGAGAAAAAAACAAAAGCGAGAAGGATAGAGAAAAAAACAAAAGCGAGAAGGAGAGAGAAAAAAACAAAAGCGAGAAGGAGAGAAAAAAACAAAAGCGAGAAGGACAGAGAAAAAAACAAAAGCGAGAAGGAGAGAAAAAAACAAAAGCGAGAAGGAGAGAAAAAAACAAAAGCGAGAAGGATAGAGAAAAAAACAAAAGCGAGAAGGAGAGAGAAAAAAACAAAAGCGAGAAGGAAGAAAAAAACAAAAATCGAGTAAGAGAGAGAAATAAACAAAAGCGAAAAGGAGAGAGAAAAAAACAAAATCGAGGAGAGAGAAAAAAACAAAAGCAAGAACAAGACAGAAAAAAAACAAAAGCAAGAAGGAGAGAGAAAAAAAAAAGCGAGAAGGAGAGAAAAAAACAAACAAAAGCAAGACGGAGAGAAAAAAACAAAAGCGAGAACTAAAGAGAAAAAAACAAATGCAAGAAGGAGAGAGAAAAAAACAAAAGCGAGAAGGAGAGAGAAAAAAACAAAAGCGAGAAGGAGAGAGAAAAAAACAAAAGCGAGAAGGAGAGAAAAACAAAAACAGTGAGAACGAGAGAGAAAAAAACAAAAGCAAGGAGTGAAAAAAACAAAAGCGAGAACGTGAGAAAAAAACAAAAGCGAGAAGGAGAGAGAAAAAAACAAAAGCGAGAAGGAGAGAGAAAAAAACAAAAGCGAGAAGGAGAGAGAAAAAAACGAAAGCGAGAAGGAGAGAGAAAAAAACGAAATTGAGAAGGAGAGAAAAAAACGAAATCGAGAACGAGAGAGAAAAAAACAAAAGCGAGAAGGAGAGAGAAAAAAACAAAAGCGAGAAGGAGAGAGAAAAAAACAAAAGCGAGAAGGAGAGAGAAAAAAACAAAAGCGAGAAGGAGAGAAAAACAAAAACAGTGAGAACGAGAGAGAAAAAAACAAAAGCAAGGAGTGAAAAAAACAAAAGCGAGAAGGAGAGAGAAAAAAACAAAAGCGAGAAGGAGAGAGAAAAAAACAAAAGCGAGAAGGAGAGAGAAAAAAACAAAAGCGAGAAGGAGAGAAAAACAAAAACAGTGAGAACGAGAGAGAAAAAAACAAATGCAAGGAGTGAAAAAAACAAAAGCGAGAACGAGAGAAAAAAACAAAAGCGAGAACGAGAGAGAAAAAAACAAAAGCGAGAATGAGAGAGAAAAAAACAAAAGCGAGAAGGAGAGAGAAAAACACAAAATCGAGAAGGAGAGCGAAAAAACAAAATCGAGTAGGAGAGAGAAAAAAAACAAAATCGAGTAGGAGAGAGAAAAAAAACAAAATCGAGAAGAAGAGATAAAAAAAATAGCAAGAAGAGAGAGAAAAACAAAAGCGAGAAGGAAAGAGAAAATAAACAAAAAAGCAAGAACAAGGCAGAAAAACAAAAGCGAGAAGGTGAGAGAAAAACAAAAGCGAGAAGGAGAGAGAAAAAATCAAAAGCGAGAAGGAGAGAGAAAAAAAAAAAGCGAGAACGAGAGAGAAAAAAACAAAAGCGAGAAGGAGAGAGAAAAAAACGAAAGTGAGAAGGAGAGAAAAAAACGAAATCGAGAACGAGAGAGAAAAAAACAAAAGCGAGAAGGAGAGAGAAAAAAACAAAAGCAAGAACAAGAGAGAAAAAAAACAAAAGCGAGAAGAGTGAGAAAAAAACAAAAGCGAGAATAGTGAGAAAAAAACAAAAGCGAGAAGGAGAGAGAAAAAAACACAAGCAAGAAGATAGTGAAAAAACAAAAGCGAGAAGGAGAGAAAAAAACAAAAGCGAGAAGGAGAGAGAAAAAAAACAAAAGCGAGAAGGAGAGAGAAAAAAACAAAAGCGAGAAGGAAAGAGAAAAAAACAAAATCGAGGAGAGAGAAAAAAACAAAAGCAAGAACAAGAGAGAAAAAAACAAAGCGAGAAGGAGAGAGAAGAAAACAAAAGCGAGAAAGAGAGAGAAAAAAACAAAAGCGAAAACGAAAGAGAAAAAAACAAAAGCGAGAAGGAGAGAGAAAAAAACAAAATCGAGAAGGAGAGAGAAAAAAACAAAATCGAGAAGGAGAGAGAAAAAAACAAAATCGAGAAGGAGAGAGAAAAAAACAAAATCGAGAAGGAGAGAGAAAAAAACAAAATCGAGAAGGAGAGAGAAAAAACAAAAGCGAGAACGAGAGAGAAAAAACAAAAGCGAGAACGAGAGAGTAAAAAACAAAAGCGAGAAGGAGAGAGAAAAAAACAAAAGCAAGAAGGAGAGAGAAAAAAACAAAAGCAAGAAGGAGAGAGAAAAAAACAAAAGCAAGAAGGAGAGAGAAAAAAACAAAAGCGAGAAGGAGAGAGAAAAAAACAAAAGCGAGAAGGAGAGAGAAAAAAACAAAAGCGAGAAGGAGAGAGAAAAAAACAAAAGCAAGAAGGAGAGAGTAAAAAATTAAATCGAGAAGGAGAGAGAAAAAATACAAAAGCGAGAAGAAGAGAGAAAAAAAACAAAATCGAGAACGAGAGAAAAAAACAAAACCGAGGAGAGAGAAAAAAACAAAATCGAGAAGGAGAGAGAAAAAAACAAAAGCAAGAACAAGAGAGAAAAAAACTAAAGCGAGAAGAAGAGAGAAAAAAACAAAAGCGAGAAGTAGAGAGAAAAAAACAAAAACGAGAGAGAAAAAAACAAAAGCGAGAACGAGAGAGAAAAAAACAAAAGCGAGAACGAGAGAGAAAAAAACAAAAGCGAGAACGAGAGAGAAAAAAACAAAAGCGAGAACGAGAGAGAAAAAAACAAAAGCGAGAACGAGAGAAAAAGTGAGAGCGAGAAAACGACAATGAAAAAGAGAAAAAAAAAGAAGTGACAAGTATTCACTTTTGCTCTCTCTACTGCTGTTATTACTGCTATTACATATAGCTGTCAGTCATGGTGCCAGGGAAGTATGTTGTTTACAAATGATGTATTTAGGTTAGGTGTGTTTGCCTTTTTTTTCAGAATTCGACAGAACATACGTTTTAAGAAAAACGTGCAGAATTACAAATTATCAAATACATATTTTTATGTGATAAAAATAATTCGAAAACTATCATCTATATGAAACTTAATGTACTATGTCGATATATGTTATCAATTTCGAAATATTCTTAGTCGAGTTTGATTGGTCATATGTTTGGTTCTAGTGGTCATAAAAACCCACATCACATGGCACTCGAACTATTCATCTACTGATATCTAATCAAATCTAACAGATTTTAATCAGAATGTAAGGTATGAAATATAAAAATGAAAAAAAAAAGTTTCTCTTTCTAGTTCTCCAAAAATATTTAATGTATAAAAGCACATGAAATTAACATAATTGTAATGTTTATTTTATTCTCTTTCCATCCATATAATTGTTTTAAAAATTGGCCATCAAATAAGAGAGATATGACTTGTTCAAGCATATTAGAAGTGAAACTTTGCTGTTGTCTAACGAAGACGTTTCTAGCTAGAAAAATGGTTAAAAATTAAAAAATTCTTATAACATAGAAAACTATTTATTAGATTAGCAAAGCAAATGCTTCAGAGTCATTTTTGAAGGAATTCCAATAAACTAAAAGAGTGTAAGCATGAGATGATAGATAAATCCTTAGTATAATTAAGATTTTGTCTGAATCTATATAATATTGAAACTGATAATCTTGCTTGCAAATTGAATGTTTTAGAGAAAGGGCAAATGAGACAAAAAGTGATGAGAGGAGTGTAGTCATGGGAACAGCAGTAAAGGAAGTACGTGTAAGAAGATGGTCTTAATAAAAAAACTGATGTAGAAGAAAAGGAAAAGAAGAGCAGCAGCACATGTTCAGCAATGAAAGGCGAATGGGATAAAATATCTATTTACCTTCACAATTGAGTAAGGGTATTACATTTACACACTTATGTACAATATACCAACTAGAAGGCTCCTATTTATAATGAAATGTATGTGTTATATGGCAGTAGAGCGTTACCATTGTCGACCGAGGGAGGAGTCTATCAAGCATGTGTACACAATTTGATGATGTATAGAAGTGAAACCTGGCCAGTGAGGGTTGAGGACATGCTTTGTATGGAAAGAAATTATATGAGAATAATACGATGGATGTGTAATGTGAGTCTTAAAGACAGGCTTATGTCTGATGATCTCAAAGGAATATTACATCTGGACAGTATAGGGAGATGTCTGCAGAACAGGAGACTTAGATGACCATACGGTCATGTTGAAAAAAAATTGATGAAAGTTCTTGAGTCAGTAGATGTAGACCAGTTGAGGTAGCAGGTCCAGTTCAATCAGAATCAGATAGAATATGGTTGAGGATGAACTTATAGATACTAGGGCATGATGTAACCAGCCGATTGATCGGATCAGGCCTCTCCGATCTTCCATCTAACCGAAGTAAGAGCCAAAGTGGACTGTTGCAAGTCACCCGACCATGGACTGCTAAGCCATCAGGATCCAGTCCTAAGGCATCACAGGTCACCACTCACAGTTTACAGGTGGCCCCATTTTGAAGGAGATGGAAGGGGGGGGGTACCCTTCTGCATGGGGGTGCAGTCGGCGAATTCGTGGTCCCACTGACAGGACAATGATAAAAATGGACTTGAGAGAAAGAGG
The DNA here is from genome assembly GCA_963556195.1 of Sepiola atlantica. Taxonomy (NCBI): domain Eukaryota; kingdom Metazoa; phylum Mollusca; class Cephalopoda; order Sepiida; family Sepiolidae; genus Sepiola; species Sepiola atlantica. Next base: position 50,576,219 of record OY744524.1, read on the forward strand.
GATAAATCATGGTCTGGCAGAGATAAGTTTGGAAGTCAATTTATTAAAGCTATCCAACACATGCCAGCATGTAAAATTGACGTTAAACTGAATATGATGATGAAATATTGATAAAATTTAATTTTATTAACATCTGAATGACTTTTTCAACCATGTTAACTTGGATATGGCCGTTGAGAAGTGATAGCGCTATAGTAAATGGTTTCGAAAAACATTTAATGCTGTTTGATGTCAGTATTTCAATGGTTTCTGATCATTGAAATCACTAGATCCTGCCTGAGCTCAATTAACAAAATATTTCTGAAATCTGTCATTATTTTCTGAACACTAATAGTTTCAGTTAATAAATCATATGAAAAATGGAAGAAATAGATTTCTTTGGTTGTTTTATGGAATATCAACACTTTTTTCGGTAATAGAAGTTATGCTTCAAATATTTACTTTATGTCTTCAAATATTTGTTCATCTGTATACAGCCGGATGCAGTTTTATGTAATACCCAGATCGGACCCTGACAGGTGTTAATTCCTGTCATAGCTGTTCTCTCATGAGGTTTCCTCAGCACAATGCTTACATAAGCAGTTCCTGCCATTTGCCTACCTATAAGTAGATGCTGATTGGACTATTCAGATGAACCACTAGTGCCACCGTTCTCAATCCTTCTCTTCTCCAAAAGTGCAATTAATCAAGGAGAAATAACTCACTTATCTTAACAACAGGTACTACCCATTTCGAGGTCAGAGTGGACCTGTGACTAATGGCAACTGAGGGGTGATTCTACAATCTCCAAAGCTCTCAAATTGGGGCTCTCACCACCGGATGTAGTTTAATGTGATACTCGGGACCAAGAAAAAAAAGTAAAGCTATACTTACTTGCTGCTTTGATAAAATATCCATAGCATTCAACTGGAATGATGGGATTAGGAAGCTCTCTTAAATACTTCTTAAGAGCCCCAGCAGTAGAATGGATATTAAAGTCACTCATATCTACAAGCAGGGGATCAGAAGCTGTAAAGAAAGGAAGCTTTTCATTAAGTCTCTGCAAAATACACATACAAAAATGGAGCAAAAATAATAATTCAAACAAGGGAGACAGTTGTAAAATTAGATATTAAAAACAAACTTTCTAGTTCTTTTGTAGATTAGTGTTATTTATTTTTGTTTAGGAGCACAAATGAACCATAATATTAAACTTTGGATAATAAACTTTAATTTTAGCCAGAAATTACTTTCTGGTCACCTATTTAAAGGCTTCAAAATCACTATTGATTTGGTTATAGCATATCAACCATCTGAATAAAGTTGTTAAGTGGAATCCTATAGGTAGGATAATTATTTTATATTCTTAGAAAGTATTACTTCTAAAAAACATTACTCCCAGAAAGAAATTTTACAGTGAGAGTGGCAACATTAATCCAAGAAAACATAACTTTTCGACAATGGTAATCTTCTTTGTTCTCAACATGATTGATCCTTAGCCACCGCATTCTAGTATACATTTGGGAGGAAAATTAAAAGGAGAAGTAAGGTTTTGATTTTTAGAAGAATCAGATTAAATAACATGATTGAGGATGAACTTATAGATACTAGGCATGATGTGACCAGCTGATTGATAAGATTGGACCTCTCCGACGTTTCGTCTAGCTGAAGTAAGGGCCTGGGCCTAAGTGATGTGTTCAAGTAACATGACCATTTATGCAATCAGGTCACGAACTGCTCAGCCACCAGGATCCCATCCCAAGGCATCATGGGCTGCCACCCACGGTCTATAGGTGGCCCCGTTTTCAGGGATGGAGGAGGTTGTACCCCTCTGCATGGGGTTGCAGTCGGCGAATTCTGTGGACCTGCCAACAAAGGCACAATAATTACTTTTGAATTTCTTACAACCATTTTTTATATAACGAGCTGTCTCTAGCAGGAGTCTTGACTTTTATTAATAACTAGCAGGAAGACTCTATGTTGTTCGGGATCACAACTATGTAGTACTTTTTCACTATGGTTAGAACACAATATTACTTTCTTTTTTTTTACTGCCCCTTCCGTTTCGCCCGCTAATATAGTCGGAAGAAACTGAAATGTTGGAAAACTCTAAATTTGTTTTTTATGCATATGGTTTTAATTTCATTAGAATCGGACATACATGTTTGAAGTTTTAAGGAGGTTCTGTTCCCCTCAGTCACATAATGCTGAATAAAGTTGTTAAGTGAAATCCTATAGGTAGGATAATTATTTTATATTCTTAGAAAACATTACTTCTAAAAAACATTACTCCGAGAAAACATAACTCTTCGACAGTGGTAACACAGACATTCGGCACCGAGAGAGTAAGGTAGAGATTCGGGACCATTTTCATTGTCTTCCCCAGAAAATGATTTAAATTTTATAAAAATAGGATATATTTTAAGTTTTTAGGGGATTATGCCCTCATAGCCCCCTAAAGGGTGCACTTTTCCATTATTTTATCCAATAAATTTTACATATGAATACACTTTTAAATTTTATGTAGATTCTCTAACTTTTCTTTCTATATGAATCACACACACACACACACACACACTGATATTGAGTTTTGTTATTAATAATTTATATGACTGAAACAGGATTTCTATGCTTGCATAAAAACGTTATTTGGATTATGAATAAACGTAAAAGATTTTGCGTCCTCTTTAAAAAAAGTAAAACAGTCAACTATTTTTTCTTCTTCCAAAAAAGTCAACTGCGATTTAAAAATAAGAATAAATGTAAAGATTTTGCGTCCTCAGACAGGAATCACATCTTAGCAGGCTGACGTCTTATCAGTTTGTCTACCGTGCTCGTAATACATAGATTATAAAATATGCTATGGAAACTTTATTGTGTAAGTAGATAAATGTATTTGCCATTTTTTACTAATTTCTAATCATGTTACCAAATTTACCTAGTGTTTTTTTTATTACTTTTTTTTTCTTTATTTAATTTTTTTTTTTTCTTCATTTTAAAAATTTTAAATTTCAATTCACTCTGGAGGCTACAGAGAAGACTCTGTAGCCTCCATTGTGTAAATAGCTAACTAGTTTTCTCAGTTGTTACCCTACAGGCTGTCTATCTCTTATTTGTACTAACTTGTGAGAGGGAAACATATCTTCAAATTTCTGTTCCTTCTGTTAAGTGTACAGTGAACTTATATATATATATATATATATATATATATACTAGACCACCCGTGACCCGTTGGGTCAGTTTGTTATATTAGCTATGGAATTCATGTATGAGCGTGACACTTGTGGCATAAAGAAAATAGGGTTTTTTTACATAACAGAAGCATTTCTATGAAAGTATATTAAAATGAAAAAAGAATATAGATAGATTTCTATGAGTCGTTCTGTTTATTATAATTGTTTTTTTGTTTTTTTTTTAAATTACAGTTACTGAATTATAAGTAGTTGGTTAGGGCGATTTGAGAAAGGAAGGGAGTACAGCAGACTTTCTCGCGTACGTAACGAAAACAGAGGGAGTAGGAGTGGTGAAATCTATGAGAGGGAAAGTGGGAGGTGGTTTCGTTCACCGACCGCTAGTATGGCTGATATTAATAATGAGTGTTGTTTTTTTGTTTGTTTGTTTTTGTTTTTTAAAAGGGAGGAGTTTTTTTGAAACTGCGACAGACTTTACGAAGTCCTCCCGTTGAATGTTTTTAGCCGTGAAGAAAACAAATAAACTATTTGATGAAATTAAATGAAATTGTTTAAAAATTTCCAGAATGAAAAATTTCATGCGTTCGTTAATCATAATAGAGAATAACGGAATTGGAATAACAGATTGAAGACGATGCTATTTACGCATGCGCAACCGGATGTTGAAAACCGGAAAGCTGATTGCAAACATACAAGAACAATAGACTTTTAGTATTATATAGATATATGTAGATAAATATGTGCATATGTGGATGAAAATTATTTATTTATTTACTTTTTTACCTGCGGGGGCTCGGAAACACCCGACTAGTACACGGGCACAGGCTATCCTCTCTCGGAGTGTTGCGCCCGTAGACCCTGCCATGTCATCAATCTAAGAGAAGTAAAACTCTGATAATAAAATCTTGCTAATAACCACTTACATCTTGGTAGCAAACCGTTGGGGATGGAGGCCTCCGTAGTCTTGATCGACAACTTTTCTTAGAGCTGGAATCTCGAACAAAGTATCCGGTTTGCAAACCTATAATTGCTTAAGGAGTAGATGGGCTCTGCCTATCGCCCGGCCTTCGCACTCCTTCTCTGCGTAGAGGTACAAGCACTGGGATGCCTCTAAAGACACCTAGGGCTTGGCCTTGTTTCCTGACTAGGGCAATGAACGCCATCTCTCTTTCTCTCTATCTGGGCAACTTGGGGAAAGTTTTTTTGTCACTAAGTCCTACATAACTAGTCTGGGTCGCTCTTGTTCTGACAGGTTGAGGGTACAGGTTAGACAGCTTGTTTAGCTGCCGTTTCCGACTGGTAGTTAGGAGTCCTAACTCTTAGATAGCGCTAAGAACGGCTGCTCCATCATCAGTTGCATAATATCGTGGGTAACTGTACGTGCCATGTCGCACATGGAAAGGGACCCTACAGTTATCCTCGGTGGGCTTTCCCGAGGCCACAATCCCCATGGATCAAGTCACGACTAATGGACTGGTTGTGAGAGCTTATTGGCACTAAACAAGCACCCACTTTGCCCTCCCCACTCAAAAGAAACTTGAATTTACAAAAAAAAAAAAAAAAAGCTACACCAGACACCCAACAAAAAAGATCTTTGCCTCCGCCCTTGAGGCTTGCATTCACAAATATCCGGGGACTTAGAACCAACATTAACGACATAGAAACTTTTCTCCTGACAAACTCCCCGGATATCCTAGCACTAAGTGAAACAAACCTTCAATCCTCAATCTCCTCTCACCACTTTGACATGACTGATTACCTTCCACTCTACCGTAAGGACTCTGACAAACATATGCACGGGATAGGAGTTTATGTTCGGAACACCCTGCCCTTGACTAGAGAAAATAGGTTAGAATCAGATGACCAAGCCTACATGTGTTTTAGATTGACCTTACATAACAGAGTTAGTTACTTATATTTCTTATATCGCTCTCCTTCGACCCAGGACTGTACCCTGCTTGACTGTATCTGAAAGCTTAGATAGAGCACTCTCACTCAACTCTAATGCTCAAATACATGTATTTGGGGATTTTAATGCACACCACCGTGACTGGTTGGGATTCTCCAGCGTTACTGATGCAGCTGGGAACTCTACGTTCAATTTCTCCTTAGCTCACGACCTCTCACAGACTCACTTTTCCGACCCGCCTTCCTGATTGTGCGAACCAGCAAGCCTCACTTCTCGACCGAGGCTTGTGTGGCGAATGCCCATAGCCCGCTCAGAAACTCTGATCACGTTGTGGTAATGATACTTATCACCTTAAAAACTCGTCCAAAAGCTGAAGAGCCGTTGCTCAAAACGACGAGAAACTATGAGCAGGCTGATTTTGAATCCCTCAGGGATCACATCAGCGACGCCCCATGGGGTAAAACTTTCTCACTCCCTGCTGATTAGTGTGCAAATGAGCTAACCGAATGGGTCAAAGCAGGCATTGATGCTTATGTCCCCACGCGAAAATTCTTCAGCAAACCCCACTCTCCTCAATGGTTCACCTCAGAATGTGCAGCTGCTATTGCTGAGAGGCAGAAGACATTCCAAAAATTTGGCCGCCATAAGTAAACTGCGAATAGACAGAAATTTATAGCGGCAAGAAATGATTGCAAAGTATGAAGCAAAGAGGAGGTACACAGAGATAACCAAAAAACGCATTCAGTCACAGAAACTAGGTACTCGTGATTTCTGGAAAATCTACAATAGTGTGATGGACAATGGACAATTCCCCTGCTATCAAATCACAACGATGTTGTTTGCATGGCAACTGATAAGGCTAAACAGCGTTTCGCCTTAAACTCCACTTCAGACTCAGCAAACCACCCCCTCTCTAAATTTCCATTGTTGACTGAAGCCATACTTGAGAACCTGGTCATCACCCCATCTCAAGTCAAAGACATCATAAAAAAACCTTGACACCTCCAAAGCCTGTTGGCCTGATCTTATACCAGTAATAAAGAAATGCTCAGTTGAGCTGGCCCCTATCCTCTCCAAACTATTCAATAAATGCCTTGCTGAATCTTGTTTCCCTGATAGTTGGAAAATTGCATCTGTGGTACTAGTCTTCAAGAATTCTGGAGATAGAACTGATCCTCTAAACTACCGCCCAATCAGTCTACTCCTGATCTTTGCTAAAATCTTTGAATCATTAATCAATCTAGCGATAGTCCAGCACCTAGTTAATGCTAAACTTCTTTCTGATCATCAATACGGATTTAGACAAGCACGATCTAACGCAGATATCCGCACGGTCATCTCTGAACACATATCATACACTGGACAAGGCAGGTGAAGTTAGGGCGGTAGCACTTGATATATCCAAGGCCTTTGACAAGGTATGGCATGAAGGGCTTCTCCTAAAACTGCAGTCATATGATATTACTGGACAAATATTTAATATAATTAAATCCTTCCTAACAAAAAGAAAGATCCAGGTTGTTCTCGATGGCCGTTAATCTAAGCAACATGACATAACTGCTGGTGTACCCCAGAGATCCATCCTTGGACCTATACTGTTCCTGATCTTCATAAATGACCTCCCTGGTGTTATTGAGACTGAGATAGGAATATTTGCTGACAACACCACGCTCTACTCTCGTCATGTGGGCAAAACCGACGCGCACATATCTGAGCCAATGGCTGAATCCTTAGAAAATGACCTCCAGGCTGTAGTGGATTGGGGTAAAAAATGGATGGTAACTTTTAATGCCACAAAGACAAAACTACTTTCCTTCAATAACTACAAGAAACCGCTTCAACCACCGATTGTCATGGCAAATAACACCCTACCTGAGAGTTATTCATTCAAACTCCTCGGCCTAACTTTCACAGATAACATGAATTGGAATAAATACATTGAAAACATTGCTAGGGCTGCTGCAAAGAATGTGGGCTCCCTCTACCGTGCTAGTAAACTTCTCACACCTGACATTATCCTATATTTCTACAAAGCCACCATCCGCCATGTATGGAGTATTGTTGCCACATCTGGGCAGGGGCATCATCCACTAGTCTCTCCCTCTTAGACAAGGTCCAAAAAAGAGTCGCCAACTTAATAGGTCCCTCACTATCAACCAAGCTCCAGCCCCTATCCCACCACCACAATGTTGCTTCCTTGTGCCTGTTTTACAAGTTCTTCAATTGATTGTGCTCTGATAAACTTGCTGCTCTGGTGCTCCCATGATGAAAATTCACTAGACCAACCCGACAATCTGCCAAATCCCATCCATTCGTGCGGCTGGACTCTGGAACTCCCTATCTGCTCCCTGTTTTCCTGACAGTACTTACATGCAGAAATTTAAAACTAATGTAAACAGACATCTCGCTAGATAGATCCTAATTTAGGTTGAACCCTCCTCCCCCTTTCTCAGTAGCCCCTTACATCTACAGTGGCGGCCTGCCTTGTTTGGGGTGAACTATGTTAAAAAAAAAAATGTTCAATTGAGGTGTCATTGCTGGCAGAAAGAGAACTTGGGACTGTTAGCTCATCACTCACTCTATAATATTAGTAATCAAAACAAAAACTTGATCGGATCAAATATGAAATTCAATGAAATTGATTGGAAATTAAATTTTCATTCATAAGAACAAGACCAATATTTGCCAAAACTGAAGTTTTAAGTATGTACCTTTTGTTAAAGCTTTTCCTGTCACAGAAATAAGAAAAATTGTCTTTACTTTTTAAGATAATGAAAACAAAAATGTCTGACAGTGTTTACTGTGGCTATGAGAAATTCAAATGTGATTTTGAAGCTTTTAAACTGTTAATTCGAAAATAATTTCTGGCTAGAATTTAAGTTTATAGACCAAAGACAAGTATTGTGTGAAGTAATTGATCTAAAACAGAACCAATCTTTCTAACCTCATTAAAAGAGAAAATTAACAATTTTTCTTGTTTAATGAAATAATGAATACAATCAAGCAATTCTCCTACAGATTCAAGTCTTGGTTTCTCCCTCCCTGTGCATATCATTAAAAAGAATTTCCATGAACAGTTTTATTTTCTAGAATTTCTCACCTGTGGAACACGTTGCCACAAGATTGCTTCTCTGGTCATCTTCAAATCTAATGACAATAAACACTTTTAATAAATCACCCTCATAAGTCATCAAATTTTATTCATTCCTTCTTCATCGGTCTTTTTATTATCGTGCAGGATTGGGAGCAATGTCCACACCAGTGCATCCCTCTCCAGACAGATGTTTATTATTTTCAATCCTCTCATAAAATTCATCATCATTCAACCCATTTCATTAACCTTTATCCTCAACTGGCTTTTAACCTTGATAAGTGATGACTCATTAGCAATTTAATACTTACCAGAGTTAAGAGTTGACTTGAGTTCATTTATGTCATCAGTACGAGCAGATATTCTATAAAAATTCATAGCTTCATCCTCTGCAAAGAAGAATGTAAATTCAGTCAAATGAGAATTCTTATATTTCTTTGATTTTAAAAACAAGTTGTTAGTAAATATTTTGCAAAGTTTTCTTCATTAAATAAATATCTTCTGTTTTTTTTCTTTAAAGTCTGGCCTGATTTCTTACCTGTAAACTAGTACTACCTGTTCCAACTAAACTGGTACTCTCATCGGGCAAGCCTTGGCTTGTTCAGTGAGGTGGGTGGGTGAACACCCAGCAATGCTAAAAAATAGGAGCCGATAAGCTCCATGGGGGTCAACAACAATTTGTACTGATGGAAAGTAGAAAGTGGATTTGTGGTTTACTTTCAACTGCAGCCTTGTAACTCACTTCTATCCTATTTTGTCTTTAAATCCTCACATTCCAGAGCAATGTTTCTGACAAAGGAGGAAGAATTATTGTTCTCTCGGTCGCCTGTTTCTTTAGATGGTGATATGTGGAGATTTTCAATACTATTCATCATTCAACCTCCTTGGAAAACATTCACAGTAAGAACCGTTTTCCTACCACAACGTAAAAAAACTTCCCTTTCTTTGTCTGTATGCTTAGCGTCACTCAAAATTTCCACAGAGTTTCTTCACAGAGTTTCGTCTGTGAAACACATTACCACAGGACAGCTTCCCTGCAGATTACAACAGGGTCATCTTCAAATCCAGTGTTAACAGATTGATGTTATGAACAGTCCCTACAAGTATTCGAACTTGGTACAATTCAGCAATCATGTGATATCTTCTCATAAGGTTCTTCATCTCTCATCTGACAATCATTCCATCTTATTAACCCTTATCCTCGAGTGGCTTCTAGCCTTTATAAGTAGTGATACATTAGTAAAAAATTTAAAAGTAATCTATCCTTCTCATCAACTTTTAATAAGTGGTAACTTATTAGTAATAAAATTTTTTTTAAAAGAACACAAGTTGTAGACAAAAGGATTTTGCGGCTGGCCATTCCTTGGCATTATCTCCAGTGAGACACGCTAACAGCCACTCAGTTTTGCAATGCTCATCGTTTACACGAGACACAATTCAGCCATTTTTTACAAATTTATACAATTAGAAATATTTAACAAATTTGATAACACTTTTAGAATATTTCTTTTCCAACCCTTTTATCCACTAGGCTAAATGTCCAGCAGGAAAAATATTCTAAATGTAAATACGAGATGAATGTATTATACTTACTGTGATCAGAGCACCACTTCTCAATTTCATTTATACATCTAATTACGACTGGTGGGGCCTCTAGTTTAGATCTTTTTAATTCTTCTGCAACATCTAAACCGAAATAGGTATCTGGAAATGAAGAGGACAAAATACAAATCAAAATGAAATTTCAACAGATTCAACACAAGTAATTTTAATAATGAACTTATTTTCTTAATGCCTCCATTGACATCTCAGTAAAGAGACTATAACTCAGCGACTGAACATTCCGACTACTTTTCAGGAAACTTCTTCCCCAGGGATGTGAGTAGCTAATGGACAAAAAAAGCTGAAATTGAGATGAACTTCCCAACCTGGGGGCATGGCTCCGTGTGTGTGTGGAGAGAGGGCAGCACAAAAAATAACTTTTTTTCCCTAAACAACTCAAATCAGTTTTTACTAAGAAATTCAAAATTAAGGGAAAGACACTGAGTGCGTACATAGGGGAAAGAAACAGGAAGTCACTCTTGATGAAAAAAAAATCATTAACTCCCCTAAGCCCACATGAATTGCTTTGAAGTCTTAGTCTTCACGAGAAAATAATTAACATTTTCAGGAAGAAATGTCATAAGAGTGAAAATCATCTTTTTCTTATTTGAAAGAAAAAGCGGATTTCGATTAAAAAGCTCTGAGCGGCTCTAGCGATTTAAGCAGTAATCCACTTTTTCTGGGATTTACAAAAAAGTGGAATTTTGCTAAAAAAATGGAGAACTCACATCCTGTACCCCCAACTCGCATGCTACAAACTTTTCTACTCTCTACCCTAGCATTAATTTTTACTCGGGCTTTCTTGAACTATTTCCCTTACCTCCCCTTTTTTCTCATCCACTTACATACACACCTCGACTCTACATACCTAAAAATCACTACTAAAATATTGCTACCAGCAAACATTTGTAAACGTACATTTTTGCCTCCTCATAATAATAATTTTGATAAGAAAAAAAAAAGAATTTTATTTTAAAGAAATGGATATTAATTCAGAAAAATCATTTTCATGAAAAACATTCCAAAAGTTTTCCCTGATTCCGATACAATTACAAATTCCAATTCTTTTTACATTTTAAAATATTTAATTAGATTTGTTGCTTTATTATTTTCGAATTACTGTATGGAAAATCAAAATTAAAGAAGAACTGACATCAAAGTGTGTTCTTGTAATAAGGCATGAAAATCTTTAAATTCACAAATTATTTTATATCTAATTTAACTCAATGTCAAGTTTTTTTTACACTTTTTAGCCATCCCTTGTAAGATTTGGCAATGCTGCCTGAGGGACTGGACAAAAGTTTACCAGATAATTAAAAATAAAAAGACAAAAGCATAAGATAAATGAATTTAAAAAAATTTAAAAACACTTTTTATATTTTACTTTTAATTTAATTATCAATGATGTTTGACAAAAATATTTCATTTAATTTTTAAACATTTTTCGGAACCTTGTTAATAAACTGCATTCTTTTAAAGATTACCTAACGAATTTATGCAAAGTTTTATTTTTTGTCTTTTTTATGCAAGTAAAATAAATTTACATTGTATCTTGATGTTATTATGATCTATAGATTTTAGTTTTACTGATAGTTTAAAAACAATAAATATTTATATTAGTACCAGCAATGAAAAATTAAGTTTTAAAAAAAAAATATTAAAAGAATTATTTTTGGAATAGGAAATGAGGCTAAATTTTTTCTTATTCAAAAAGTTCTGATTTTTCAGATTCCTGATTAATCGTCCCAACACTAATTTCTGTAAATGTTTTTCATTAAATTTTCTGTAGATGTACTTTTGATATATGGGAGAATTTAAGGCATATTCATTTCTGAAAACTGATCCCCTCTATATATATTTTGAAAACAACTATTTGCTCACAAGTGTGGGCATCTGAGTCCGACATTTTTTACAAGAGTTTTGAGTTAGTTTTAGTTTTTTAAATGAGCAGGAGTTGATTTTTTTTAGTCGACTCACCACCACTGCTTGCTTATATAAAGGAGGACTGGGGCCTTCAATATTTTGGATCATAATATAGTATGATCGTTGGAAGGCATTTTTTGTAGATAAAAACATTCCAAGAGAGGTAATTCATTTCTTAGAAACCAAAGAAAAATTAAATGCAATTTAGAAAAAATTAAATGCGATTTAGAAAAAAATAAAATCAACTTTATGGAAAAGAAGATTTACTCATTCAAAAATATCTAAACAATCAGAGAAACAGTTTTATTACTAAGAATGAAAATTAATCAAACAAACATGTTGAAAAAAAACTTACTTTGAGAAAAACTAGGTCGTCTTATTTTTTCATACTTAGCAGTATTGCAGTTTGATTGACACATCATAGAACAGCACCGATGGCAGCAAAAACCACATACTAAAAACAAAATCAGAGTTCAAATTATTCACATCTTACATGTTTTTCCATCTTAACGGACATGAGATATGGGATTCTTACAGAAGACACCTAAAAAGTTCTTCCAAATTCACAACCTGCAACATATATTACAAAGCACTTCACAGAGAGAAAAGGGAAAACATCAAACCACTTGATTGCATACTGCAACAGAGATAGGTTGGTCCCATGGTCCCATGTATTGCATGTCAGAGAGCCCAGACTGCCGAATTAACCACTGAAACGAGATCAGCCAGCATACAAGAACAGAGATTTAATGTAACATCTCACCACACAGTGTGGATAATATAATCCACAATTGCGCAACTTGGCAAGAGGCATTCTGAAGGGGTTTGTAGTGCTACATAGACCACATTTGCACTAGCATCTAGGAGAGTATACAGCTATCAGTCTTTACCGAGAAATATCACACATATCTACGATGTCTGGATGACAGTGTAGATCGAGAATCAGCCTCCTTGGCCAGCAGTTATGAGCAAGGAGGAAACAGATTTCAGTCCTTTCCAGCTAATTGCGAAAAGCACTGTCAAGTTCCTGAATTCAGAAGCTTCACGTGTTCAATTACTGGTGTCACCGATGCATCCTTCAGCCTGCATCACCGGCTGCATCCGCAACATCACAATCTGCTTGAGGAAACCCTTCTAATAAGGCGACTCCGATGGTTTGGCAACACACTTCATTTTTCAGCCAATCTGATTCACCAAGCAATAGGGCCGGACCCATTACTGGGGATTGTACAAGAAGAGGGAGAGATCAACTTTTTCGGGTTCTAATGGCAAATCCAGTCATTTCAGTAATATTTATGCTTATCCTGACATTGGTTCCAGTTGTCCTGGATTTCTCTTTAACACCGGACTCAAGCAATGCTGGTTCAGAAGGGCAGTTAGATTGTGCCACCCTTGTTTCACTATAAACCCTGCATAGGCACCTTTACATAGAATATCAATTGTCTCTCTCTTGACTAAAAGGAACCCAAATTCAATTTTCCCAGTTTCCCTTGTAAATAACCAATCAGATGAAATTTTGATGCATTTTCACTAAAATTAAATGAAGGAAAATTAGATTTGGAAAAAAGAAAGCAATTTTTGCCTATTTTGTTGGTCATTCGATTTTCTCATAACTTCATGCAAAATTTTATGAGAAACTAATGAATCAATTTCGAGAAAATCAGAAAACTAACAGACTAACCAGTGTATTCTGGAAACTAAGTATAAGATCTATAGCTGAAAAAAAAAAAATACCTATTTTTGATTGGTAATTGTGGGCCAACGATAAAAACAAGACTTCATTTTCAATTCTATTCAGGATTGTAGCATGAGAAACTCTTGAAAAACAGATTTTGATTTACACATAGTGCCACATCATTTATGCAAATTGTTATATAATTCAAAAATAGTTAATTCCTAGGCATTTTTTATGTCAGTTTTGGATTTCTGTGCAAATTTTCATGGAGTTGTATTGCATTGAAAAATGGATTTTGTAATGCGAGTTATTTTGTAATGCGAGTTTTCATGCAAAATCTTAAAAATGGTATATTTTCTGCTTGGCTCAAATTTTCAGGATTTCAAATTGTTTTAATGATATTTAACATTTGAAGAAAATCTGTGAAGTAAGAGTGACATGTTCTGAATGATTTGATATGGAACTATCCTAACCAAATAATGGACTAGCCGTATAACAGACTAGCCGAATAGAGGACAAATGAAAAAAAAAAAAAAAAAAAAAAATGAAAAAAAAAATGAAAAAAAAAAAAGAAAAAAATGAAAAAAGAAATGTCCTTTCTTAGTAACATTTGGGATCAAAAAGTGAAAACTCCCATCCCATAAATCCCCAAAAAGAAGGAATGAGTAAGATGTGTCATAAAAAGTGTCATTTACGAAAATAACAAAAAACACTCACCTCGACACTGGAAGCCCTGATGCATTAATCCAAATAAAAATTTATCACAATAATGGCAACGCTGCATAGAGGAAAAGTTGTAATCGGAAAATTGATGATCACAAGTTTGTGTTGAATCTGAAGCAAGTGAGCATAAATAATAGTTTGATTAATACACAATAAAATTCATTACAGTTGAATCCAATTAACAATTATTGTGAGAGGAATATAAAAGATAGGGAGGAGGGGGTCATTCTTTGTGAGCCTTAAGCTAAGTTAATCCTCATCTATGTTCATCTTATCTAGCATTACATTATCGAAGTTTGCTCAAAATGGCAGCTACATGCTAAGAGATAAATCTGCAGTTACCATTGTATCAATATATCAATCCATAACTTATATAATAAATATTATTGTTAACGCACTTGGAATCTTTTGACATTTATTAGTATTTACTGTATTTGGTATTTTTTTACCAACTAATGAATCACCACTTATCAAGGCTAAAAGCCACTTGAGTATAAGATTTAATGAGATGGTTAGATTGATAATTGAAAATAATGAATGAGATGAATAAAATTTTATGAGTTATATAGACAGTTTATGACAAATATTTGACATTAGATTTGAAAATGACCATGTTATAGGCCTCAGGGAAGCAATCGTGTGGCAATGATTGCCCAGGAGTCTTTTTACTTTCATTTTACTTACTTTTTTTTTTTTTACCAAATTATTCTTCAGCATTCAACTGGCAATCTATCTCATTAAACCTTATCCTTCAGTGGTTTTTGGCCTTGATAAGTGGTGACACATTTGAAAAAAATATATAATATAAATTTTAAAATTTAAGTAATATATTGCATAATTTAAAATAATATTGTGAATAAAACATTTTTTTAAAATTAAATTTACATTGTTCTTTTTTTCGTTAATGCAAATTTTCATTTCAAATTTTAAAAATATAAACTTAATATCTAATGGAATTTCAAAAATATAAGTGCATTGGTTTTGGAGTTCACTTTATGACCGATCGGGTAAGAATTTGTTATACATATTAAATATATAATTTCTTAATTTTGATAATCATGTTTTTACAAGAAAATAATTGATAAATCACGTCATTCATTTTTTTAAAACTTTTTAAAAAGTAAAGCTCATTTTGTGAAGTTATCCATTTTCAAGTAAATATATACATACATTTCTTTCTTGATAATACTCATTTGTTTTTATCCACTCCTCCCTATTCTTAAATAAACACCTAAAAAGAAAAATCAGCTAAGGGGAATACCTCTTATTCTTTTAGTAAGTGTTAGCATTTATTATTTGCTTTTTTAGATTAGGAACTGAACTTGAACAAAAAAGGTGTGATTATAGAACATAGAAATATTTAAAAAACAAAATTGAACATATTGGATCCCAGGCAATGCTTGGTTGATACAGCTAGTACATAGCATTACAAGTTGATTTTTTGATTTTAACTAATTCTTATCTTATTAACCTGGGTGAAAAGAGCTTTGTAAAAGAAGCTCAAAAGCGTTTGAATTATGAAAATACCATCAGTGATTCAAAAGTTATAAGAATTTATAATGCCAAAATTTATGTTTTTCATTGGACATTTTTCTTTAATAATACTTAAAAAAGGCCAAAATACGGACTTCATCATTTCAAGAAATTCAGTAATTTCTCCATCGTTTATTTATTTATTCAGCTATTTTTATGAAACTTGGTACTCTTATGTAAAATGATGTTCTTTTTCTTATTATGCACTTTAAGCCATGAATTAAGATGTGTAAATTTCAAAGTTTTTAAAATTGGCACATTGTATCATACAGAGTGTGAGCTATTCCAATACAGCTTTAGTTTCTTTTAAATCACGACAGTGTCTGTATAACCGCACTATTAATATCTATTTTAAAGAAATTGTGTAACTCAAGAACAAAACCATTTTTTAAAGAATTACACGCCACTAAAATGTTTCTTTCAACAAGGTCGCAACAGGTTGGTCTCAGTTCTTCAGTCAGCTCCTGTACGTATCTCCTCCATAATATAATGGAAAAAAAAAAGATTATATAAAATTTGTAACCCTAGCACTGCCACCCAGACAGCGAATTGTCTTGGCTTTACAAGTGCCTCTCTATCGCCATTATTCGTGGAAACCTCTTGAGTCTGCTCTCGTCCTGCCAAGCCAGCTGGACATTTGAAGAAAACTATGGACTGTGATACAATTATACATAAGGAATCAGGATTTCTCGATATTGAACTAGTGATTTATTAATTATTTATTGAATTATTAATCTTATCGTTTAATTTTTCACCGAATGGATCAGTGTAATATATTTGTTTCTTAGTTTGTTTTAAAAAAATCTATTTTTAAAAAAAAATCTATTTAAAAAAAAATCTATTTAAAAAAAAATAAAACATTCAAATATAGATATTTAGTTAGGACAACTAAAGAAAACGCAATTATCTCCCTTGGACCATTTTGGAGTTATCGCCCTTGTCGATGGTGTCTTGCCTGGAGAAAAGATAGACTGACGTCGTGAAACTGTGCATATTTAATCTCGCGTTACAGCGGCAATTAACTCATTATTTTATATTGTGTTCAGTTGTATACAAATATTATTGATTAAACCTAAATTACAAGGTTTATAAAAGTGGCGACGGAGGATGAGATAAGAGCAATCTACAAAAGTGGCGACGGAGGATTAGATTAACTTTCAATTTTTTTGAAAAGGAAAAAAAAAAAAAAAGAAAATGGATTGCAGTATTCAACAATTATTACAACAACAATTACGGTTAATGAAATTATTTTCAGAGAGATTTTCCACACCCACATCGTCGATTTCAGAAACAAATCTTAGGACGTCTACAGATTTAATTTCACAAACAATAACGGAATTTCGTTATGACCCAATGGCAGATTCGACGTTCGAAACAGGGTTTGCGCGTTTCGAGGACATTTTTCGAGTGGATTTCAAGGATCAAGCTGACGACTGGAAGGTGAGACTTCTGCTACGGAAGCTTGGGACGTCAGAACATGATCGGTATGTAAATTACATATTACCAAAACGTTCTCGTGACTGAAATTTTGACATCACAGTTCAAACCCTTACTCAGATTTACGGTGAGCATATTTCATTATTTAATATGCGGTTCAATTGCCTTAGCATAACGAAATCTTCCTCGACTGATTTTTCAACGTATGCAGGCCTTGTAAACAAAGAATGTGAACGTTTTAAAATCTCCTCCATCACAGACGCTCAGTTCAAATGTTTGATTTTTGTGTGTGAATTGAAATCAGCAGAGGAAGCAGATATTCGCACATGGATTTTGTCAAAAATAGAACAAAATCCAAACATAACATTGCAACAAGTTGCCGTGGAATGCCAGCGTCTAGTGAATCTAAAACATGATTCAACTATGATACAACAAGCATCCGCATCAATGGTAAACACAGTTCAAAAACAATTTCGGCCCACCTCACTGACTTCAAAATCAGTCCAGTCCCCAATAGCTTGTTGGAATTGTGGCAACTGGCATTTTGTGCGATACTGCACCTTCAAGACACACTGCTGTCGCAGCTGCAATCGACTCGGACATAAAGAGGGATTTTGCACCCCTCCAGGACGAAAACCAACCCATAATAGGCAAACCTCACATACACACCACAGGGAACGACATCAGCACAGAACAAAAACAAACAGTCTTTCAAAAAACAAACAGTCTGATAGCAACTTTTCTCTCAAAACAAAAATCCAAATGAAAATATGTTACAGTACAATTGAATGGCCATCCTATTCAATTGCAGATCGATACAGCATCAGATATGACTATTATATCACAAAACCTATGGGAAGCCATAGGCCAGCCTTCATTGACACCAACAAGTCAGGTAGCACAGATTATGTTCACATCACGGGTCAATTACCCGCTACCGTCAAAATGAAAGAAAAAACAGCGTCAGGCACTGTATACATAACAAACTCATGCCATAATTTGCTGGGACTTGATTTTATCGAGTTACTAGGTCTTCTCGACATTCCACTCAAACAAATATGTGATCGTCACCTCAGAGCAGTAAAGACGACCTCAGCAAGAAGAAACAGCAACGGCGGCGGCGGAACAATCGACCAACCACCAACCTTTCGTTTGGACCAACCTTTGGCTCCAGTTCAACAGGAACTCCCACAATAATATAAACACCATTGATTACCACAGTGACTCCTAAAAATCACAACATCAGGACCTACTTCAACAACATCAGTTCGATGTGAGTCTACTAAGGGTATGACTGATAAAACCCTTATACCTGATAACTACATTAGTGGAACACCAAACTCTCCAGTAAGTGATGGCAGACCTGATGGACCTGGATGGATTGTATCAGCGCCGACTACATCTACTGACCCCAAACCTAGCATCACCTTAAACTGACCGATGACCCTCAAGGGGTAGAGCTGCTCATGGTTGATGTGACCGGTAATGCTGAGAAAATCACAATTCTTGTACAACGTCCAGGATCAGAAGATTTTGTAGAATTTCCTGATGGCATTAAAATCACTGGTCCATTCATCTCAACCACATTTGACAAAGTTATGGCAATCAGGGTGATTTTGGAAGAAAAGGCAGTTGATCAGAATCCAGACTACAAAGTATGGCTGGATATTGAAGCATGTTTCCATTTGCCAACATCTCCAATAACATCATCTACAGAGACAACTACCACAGCAGGACCTCGACCAACCACCTCCTACATGAAGCAAGCACCAATTCACCATCGAGTCAATTACCCACCAGAGGTGTACCAGCCAAGACCCCACCTCAATTGGTATGGACAGCCACAGCCTCAACAACAGGCTCCCTACTTCTCTACACAGCATCTCCCGCCTGGTGGTCCAGCAGCAAGGTTCGTGTCCTCGCAATACAACAGTCCTAAGCAGAAATTGCGCACAATGTTGCGTGCTGATCAGCCATGAACCCAGTGTTACATTCAGCATAACACACGTTCGGTCGCCACTGAACTATCCTCAATCCAACAGACAAGCCGAAAGACTTGTAGACACCTTCAAAAGGGCACTACTAAAAGCAAGAGGGGAGGGAACAACAGAGGAGATACTACATGCTTTCCTCCTTTCATATAGAATAACACCAAAATGGAGCTGTGAAGAATGGTCTATCACCGGCAGAGGCACGCATGGGACAAAAACTCCGTACCACACTGGGCGCTTTACGTCCCCAGCCACAAAGGCAACAACCAAGCCCTAACAAAACAAAAGCATTTTCAGTTGGCACACCAGTGTTTGCTCGGAATTACAGACCTGGCCGGCCAAACTGGGTACCAGGCATCATCCGCAAAATAAATGGACAATTTCTGTATGATGTTCAAGTCAGAAATCAATTCTGGGCACGGCACAAAAACCAGTTGCGTCTTAGATACTCTGTAGGCAACTTAGTGGACAACAGAACAACCATTCCACTTGATTTGTTAATGGACACATTTGAACTGCCATCTCCACCACCTCTCATGCAGACAAATTCAGATGAGAATTATCAAAGACCTCCCAGGACTTGGCCAAAGCGCAGTCGCACTAGAGTCAAGCACCTCCAAGTTGACCCCAGGTGCGCTCGATACAGTTAAAGACTAAAATAGGGAGATGTTAGGACAACTAAAGAAAACGCAATTATCTCCCTTGGACCATTTTGGAGTTATCGCTCTTGTCGATGGAGTCTTGCCTGGAGAAAAGATAAACAGACCGACGTCGTGAAACTGTGTATATTTCATCTCGCCTTACAGCGGCAATTAACTCATTATTTTATATTCTGTTCAGTTGTAATAAATTTGTTAAAAGTTTCTGCTGATATTTTATCCATTTTTCTTTACAAATATTATTGATTAAACCTAAATTACGAGGTTTATAAAAGTTCTCGATATTGAACTAGTGATTTATTAATTATTTATTGAATTATTAATCTTATCGTTTAATTTTTCACCGAATGGATCAGTGTAATATATTTGTTTCTTATTTTGTTTAAAAAAAATCTATTTAAAAAAAAATAAAACATTCAAATATAGATATTTAAAAAATGATAAATATGAATTAAAAGTACAAATAGTTGTGTTTTTAATTTTATTTTAAAATAAATCGTGGGATATGTAAACAAAAGACGTTCTTTTTAAATATCGTGAAAATGTTTTCTGATATAAAAAAAGGTGAAGTAACGTCTTGTTTTATATATCTTTAGTTTTATTAAAAAAATATAATTGTATTTTAATTCATGAATTTAAAAAATAATTATTTAAATTCTAACATTGTATCTTTAATTCATAATTCAGATTTAAAAAAATAATTATTTAAATTCTAACAAATGAGTAATTATAAATAGCAAAATAATAGAAACATGCCATAAACTATCAGGCATGTACAACACGTGTAGCAAGCGTTAAAAAAAAACAGAATCCCTATTTACTTGCCTACCTACAAGGACAGAGTTAGACAAAAGGTCGTTTTTAATGTAGGGAGAAATCCAGCTTCCCAAAAAAGGGGCACTCTGGATTGGGACAAAAATTTAAATTGATTCAGTTTAGAAGGACTGCAAAAAAAAAAAAAATAAATAAATTGATCTATTATTTTTTTCACAATAAACTTTGAAAAACTTATAAGCAAAAATTATTTTTGAAATTGTCAAACTTTGTGTTTTCATATCTTAAGAATACTCTTTTGAGTAGTCTTATATGAAAACACAAAAATAATTAATTAATATGAACGCGTTTTCTATTTTTGAGAAGGGAATGCGAATTCGCTATGCGGCTTAGTGAAATTAAGTTAACGTTCACTATTCAGCTAGCGACTTGTTGAATTCAACCAAACAAACGGTTTTAAAGAAATTTCTGCACCATTAGAAATTATCAAATATTTTCGTATTATACATAAAAATAATTCTGAAACTATCATCTATATGAAATGTAATGATGTACATCGATATACCTTATTAATTTAAAAATGTTCTTAGTTAATTTTGATCGGTCGTATCTCCAGTTTTAGTGGTGATTAAAACCCACATCACATGGCACTAAGTTATTTAGGTTTAATAGCTTGTGAAATCTCAAGAATATCTAATCAAATACGTAATCAGAATGTAAGGTTTGAAATATGAAAATTAAAAAAAACAGTTTCCCTTTCTGGCTTGTCAGTTTTTAAAGTTTTTTCATTTTTAACATTGAGTATAAAAATATTTAATGTATAAAAGGCACATGGAATTAACATCATTGAAATGCTAATTCTCTTTTCATCCATATAATTGTTTTAAAAATTGGCTCACAAATAAGAGATTGTTTAAGCACATTAGGTGTAGAATTTTGCTGATGTCCAACGAAAAGTGGTTATCAGCTGTTAATGCTAATATATTATAATAAAAGATGTATTTGTGCCAATAATAATGTATTCATTTTTGTTTTAAAGTATTGATGAAGGAAGTCTTTAATTATCCCTTATTATAGTTGTCAGTTTCTAATGAAATACGTAAGCAAATTGCTGCTTGAATCCTGTAGTTGAACTGCAAACATTATTAATAGCATATAGTCTATATTCAATGTACAAAACTGCTCGTTATGGTCTGATCCGCCCTCTTTTTGGCATTTAAAAGTTTACTTTTAATGTTAAAGGGGGTAGATAAATTTATGAAAACGCAACAATATCAAAACGATTATTATTTTCATGTTCTAATTTGAACATGAAAATAATAACTGTCAGTCACAACTTGATTTCACATTGACAGTTATAAGGTTTAAAAACTATTATGTAATTTTCAATGGATATGATTGTTTTTATAATTAAATATAAAAACCACTGCCAGTTTCTTGCCTATATGAAATACCTTTGATAAATACACATTGAATTATTTTATTGTTATTTTATTTTTTACTATTCGTTGATTCTTTAGTTAAATGAAAAACACATTTTTAAAATTCCTATTTTAACAGAAAAATAGGTAAACTTGACTAACATTTGAATTATTATCATATGTCTTCTACACTAAATGTACATAGCTAGCATGCACACACATATGTGGGGAGACAGAGATGATGATAGAGAGAAACAGATAAAGAGACAAAGAGAGAAGATACAGAGGGGGAGGGGACGAGAGATAGATAGGGACGAGAGAGAAAGGTGGATAGAAGGTAGGGGAAAGGAGAGAGGGGAAGAGAGAAAGAGAGAGGGGGAAGAGAGAGGGGGCGAAAGAATGGGGGGACTAGAGAAAGAGGGCGAGAGAATAGGGGGACTAGAGAGAGGGGGCGAAAGAATGGGGGGACTAGAGAAAGAGGGCGAGAGAATAGGGGGACTAGAGAAAGAGGGCGAGAGAATAGGGGGACTAGAGAAAGAGGGCGAGAGAATAGGGGGACTAGAGAAAGAGGGCGAGAGAATAGGGGGACTAGAGAAAGAGGGCGAGAGAATAGGGGGACTAGAGAAAGAGGGCGAGAGAATAGAGGGACTAGAGAAAGAGGGCGAGAGAATAGGGGGACTAGAGAAAGAGGGCGAGAGAATAGGGGGACTAGAGAAAGAGGGCGAGAGAATAGGGGGACTAGAGAAAGAGGGCGAGAGAATAGGGGGACTAGAGAAAGAGGGCGAGAGAATAGGGGGACTAGAGAAAGAGGGCGAGAGAATAGGGGGACTAGAGAAAGAGGGCGAGAGAATAGGGGGACTAGAGAAAGAGGGCGAGAGAATAGGGGGACTAGAGAAAGAGGGCGAGAGAATAGGGAGACTAGAGAAAGAGGGCGAGAGAATAGGTAGACTAGAGAAAGAGGGCGAGAGAATAGGGAGACTAGAGAAAGAGGGCGAGAGAATAGGGAGACTAGAGAAAGAGGGCGAGAGAATAGGGAGACTAGAGAAAGAGGGCGAGAGAATAGGGAGACTAGAGAAAGAGGGAGAAAGAAGGCGAAAGAATGGGGGGACTAGAGAAAGAGGGCGAGAGAGTGGGGGGACTAGAAAAAAAGCGAGAGGGGAAGGAGATGAGAGAGAGAAGGGCTGAGATAGAGAAAGGGGACAAGAGAGGACGAGAGAGAGAATTGGTATTACTATCCCGTTTTCATAATATCCTTGTTCCAAATTCCATAAAAATAAGTCTAATTATTTAAAAAAAAAAAAAACTTTTTCACATATGGATGAGTAACAAATTCAACTTGAAATATAAAGATATAAAAGACATTGAAAAAATGTGACCGTATCAAAGTGAAAGCGTGACAAAAAGTGACTTCACTTCTCTAATCTTAAATACATTTTATTTTTGTTCAATATCTACAATAAGGCATTTTTCTGGTTTCATTCAGGATTCAATTCAGTGCGTGGGCAGGCAAATAAATTTGACTGTCAACTTATGGCTCATGTTGGATTTTATCCCTCAAATATTTAAGTCACTTTTCAAACAGATTAGGTCACAACTACAGCCAGGAAAAGACTATAATTACTTAACACTGTCCAACTTAAGTCCATAATCAGATATATAATTGAATCTAACAACGGTTAGTATTCTTTCTTAGCCCACAGGCCAGCATTCCTCCAAAAGCTAGAGGGTTGCACAAATTCCCCTACAAAAACGTAAAAAATCTATTTATATTCAAATTTTAGCCATAAAATTAAACAATGAAAGAAATATACCTTTAAACAGACAAACCAAATTCAAGTTGTGATTTATTCAAGAGAATGATTGCTATCAGAAACCTTCTTTCAGACAAAATTAACTTAGCAATGACATAGGATTCCAGTCTGATTTAATATTTTCTTCATAGGTATGGTAAAAAAAAATTAAAAAGTAATTGGATGTTAGAATACTTTGTTGACTTAATCCAAATAAATTGAACAAATTAGTCTGACAAAACACGGCTAGCCACCAAAGAAGTGCTCAATAATGGTGAGGATAGGTTATATATATAACATGAAAATCCATTTCTCAAAATCGGAACAGAGCTGAATCAAGACAGAAGATCTTGCACTCACACAGAGTTCAATATCCTTTCAGATAGAACTTTATAACAATAATAATTAAAAAGGCTTACCTTAACACTTGAAAGAGAAAGAGTGAAAAAGGCGAAAAGTGTTAAGATAACCCGATTTCATTGATTATTATTGTTATAAGTTTTTAGAAATAGTTTTTTTTTAGCTGTGTATTTCAAAAGAAGGAATTAACACCCAATCAATTTACAATTGTTTCAAGATTATTTTAACTTACTTGACTTGAAAATTAGAGAAATTACAAAAATAATAGAAATGTTATTAAAGGGGTTCAGAGTTTGGAGCAAAAGTGCTTAGGGGCCCTCATGTATTCCAAGGAAGTGATGAGGGTGCTTATTTCAATTAACATTTTTGTTTTTTGGGGTTTTTTTTTTTTACATATCCTCCCACAACTATGAATGCTATGTATGTCCTTGAGGCCCACCCCAAAAATTGAATTTTTTTAAATATGAACAAAAAGAATTAAAATGTTATGGGCTTACTGCAAAAGGGGATGGATGGATGGATATATATATGGAAATTGAAAAAGGACAACCAAAAATATTATTTATGTATTCATCAACGTTTTGCCCTTATTTCAAAACTTCCCCAGGATGATTGTCTGAAGAAAAACAAAATAAGTACAAAATGTTTGAAACAATAGGTGGTGGCGGGTGTGAGCTTAAAATTTGCTGCTGCTTATGAAAAAATAAATTATGAGATACAAATAGATGGTGGCAGTTGCAAATGGTGCTTGGAGTTATAAAATTATTAGGTAGTGGGAGAGATATTACAATAATTGTGGAAAGAGTGGGGGCGAACGTTGGTGGCGGCTAAAATTAATTTAAATTTTGAAGAGGGAGGACGGGACATGAGACATGTTTATTGAATTTTTAAAAATTAGCCTTGAGATGAGAAAAACGAGAGGGTTAAGATATCAAGATCGTGTAATAGGACGGTGTAGGAGGTGAGAGCGAGAAACATTTGACACCTACATTATATATATATATATATATATATATATATATATATAAGCATAAAAACATATACACATTTAGACAAATATATATGCACCAAACACGCACGTAAAATCGCACCAAATATGTGGAAAGCTAAAATGCAAAAAGGGGAAAAGAAAAATATAATTGGCATGACGTGCTCGGGTGACTGATTTGAAATAAAAAGAGTTGAAGAAAAGAGACGGATATATTTATTTATGTGATATATTTATTTATTTAATTATTCATAAGTATATAAATACACATACATGCAACATACATGTATACATATACAGACACAGTCATATACATATATATTATAATTTCTTAAAACGACTGTTGGAGAATAAAAAGTGTGAAGTGTTAAGAGAGAATGAGGAAATGGATGTATTTATTTATATTTATTAAATTATTTCCGTGTTAATGTATTCATTTATTATTCATTTATTCATATATGTGTATGAACATACGTACATGCACATATATGAATAATATATATACACACACATACGAAAATAATTAATAGTGTGTATGTGAGAGAGAGAGTGTATGGGAGAGAGAGAGAGTGTATGGGAGAGAGAGAGAGTGTATGGGAGAGAGAGAGAGAGTGTATGGGAGAGAGAGAGAGAGTGTATGGGAGAGAGAGAGAGAGTGTATGGGAGAGAGAGAGAGAGTGTATGGGAGAGAGAGAGAGAGTGTATGGGAGAGAGAGAGAGAGTGTATGGGAGAGAGAGAGTGTATGGGAGAGAGAGAGAGTGTATGGGAGAGAGAGAGTGTATGGGAGAGAGAGAGAGAGAGTGTATGGGAGAGAGAGAGAGAGAGAGTGTATGGGAGAGAGAGAGAGAGAGAGTGTATGGGAGAGAGAGAGAGAGAGAGTGTATGGGAGAGAGAGAGAGAGAGAGTGTATGGGAGAGAGAGAGAGAGAGTGTATGGGAGATAGAGAGAGACAAGGTGTATGGGAGATAGAGAGAGACAAGGTGTATGGGAGATAGAGAGAGACAAGGTGTATGGGAGATAGAGAGAGACAAGGTGTATGGGAGATAGAGAGAGACAAGGTGTATGGGAGATAGAGAGAGACAAGGTGTATGGGAGATAGAGAGAAACAAGGTGTATGGGAGATAGAGAGAGACAAGGTGTATGGGAGATAGAGAGAGACAAGGTGTATGGGAGATAGAGAGAGACAAGGTGTATGGGAGATAGAGAGAGACAAGGTGTATGGGAGATAGAGAGAGACAAGGTGTATGGGAGATAGAGAGAGACAAGGTGTATGGGAGATAGAGAGAGACAAGGTGTATGGGAGATAGAGAGAG
Source organism: Sepiola atlantica (assembly GCA_963556195.1). Taxonomy (NCBI): domain Eukaryota; kingdom Metazoa; phylum Mollusca; class Cephalopoda; order Sepiida; family Sepiolidae; genus Sepiola; species Sepiola atlantica. The sequence continues at coordinate 50,602,579 of OY744524.1, forward strand.
ACAAGGTGTATGGGAGATAGAGAGAGACAAGGTGTATGGAGATAGAGAGAGACAAGGTGTATGGGAGATAGAGAGAGACAAGGTGTATGGGAGATAGAGAGAGACAAGGTGTATGGGAGATAGAGAGAGACAAGGTGTATGGGAGATAGAGAGAGACAAGGTGTATGGGAGATAGAGAGAGACAAGGTGTATGGGAGATAGAGAGAGACAAGGTGTATGGAAGATAGAGAGAGACAAGGTGTATAGGAGATAGAGAGAGAAAGAGTGTATGTGAGCGAGAGAGAGAGAGAAAGAGTGTATGTGAGCGAGAGAGAGAGAGAAAGAGTGTATGTGAGCGAGAGAGAGAGAGAAAGAGTGTATGTGAGCGCGAGAGAGAGAGAAAGAGTGTATGTGAGCGCGAGAGAGAGAGAAAGAGTGTATGTGAGCGCGAGAGAGAGAGTGTATGTGAGAGAAAATAAGAGAGAGAGAGTGTATGTGAGCGAAAAAGAGAGAGTGCATGGGAGAGAGTGAGAGAGTGTATGGGAGAGAGAGAGAGAGAGAGAGTGTATGGGAGAGAGAGAGAGAGAGAGAGTGTATGGGAGAGAGAGAGAGAGAGAGAGTGTATGGGAGAGAGAGAGAGAGAGAGAGAGTGTATGGGAGAGAGAGAGAGAGAGTGTATGGGAGAGAGAGAGAGAGAGTGTATGGGAGAGAGAGAGAGAGTGTATGGGAGAGAGATAGAGAGAGAGTGTATGGGAGAGAGAGAGAGAGTGTATGGAGAGAGAGAGAGAGTGTATGGGAGAGAGAGAGAGAGAGAGTGTATGGGAGAGAGAGAGTGTATGGGAGAGAGAGAGTGTATGGGAGAGAGAGAGTGTATGCGAGAGAGAGAGAGTGTATGGGAGAGAGAGAGAGTGTATGGGAGAGAGAGAGGTGTATGGGAGAGAGAGAGTGTATGGGAGAGAGAGAGTGTATGGGAGAGAGAGAGTGTATGGGAGAGAGAGAGTGTATGGGAGAGAGAGTGTATGGGAGAGAGAGAGAGAGTGTGTATGGGAGAGAGAGAGAGAGAG
>OY744524.1:50603821-50616321 GCA_963556195.1 Sepiola atlantica
AGACAAGTGTATGCGAGATAGAGAGAGACAAGGTGTATGGAAGATAGAGAGAGACAAGGTGTATGCGAGATAGAGAGAGACAAGGTGTATGGAAGATAGAGAGAGACAAGGTGTATGGGAGATAGAGAGAGACAAGGTGTATGGGAGATAGAGAGAGAAAGAGTGTATGTGAGCTAGAGAGAGAGAGAGAAAGAGTGTATGTGAGCGAGAGAGAGAGAGAAAGAGTGTATGTGAGCGAGAGAGAGAGAGAAAGAGTGTATGTGAGCGCGAGAGAGAGAGTGTATGTACGAGAAAAAGAGAGAGAGAGAGTGTATGTGAGCGAAAAAGAGAGAGTGCATGGGAGAGAGTGAGAGAGTGTATGGGAGAGAGAGAGAGAGAGAGAGTGTATGGGAGAGAGAGAGAGAGAGTGTATGGGAGAGAGAGAGAGAGAGTGTATGGGAGAGAGAGAGAGAGAGTGTATGGGAGAGAGAGAGAGAGTGTATGGGAGAGAGAGAGAGAGAGTGTATGGGAGAGAGAGAGAGAGAGTGTATGGGAGAGAGAGAGAGAGAGTGTATGGGAGAGAGAGAGAGAGTGTATGGGAGAGAGAGAGAGTGTATGGGAGAGAGAGAGTGATGGGAGAGAGAGAGAGTGTATGGGAGAGAGAGAGTGTATGGGAGAGAGAGAGTGTATGGGAGAGAGAGAGTGTATGGGAGAGAGAGTGTATGGGAGGAGAGAGTGTATGGGAGAGAGAGAGTGTATGGGAGAGAGAGAGTGTATGGGAGAGAGAGAGTGTATGGGAGAGAGAGAGTGTATGGGAGAGAGAGAGTGTATGGGAGAGAGAGAGTGTATGGGAGAGAGAGAGAGTGTATGGGAGGGAGAGAGAGTGTATGGGAGGGAGAGAGAGTGTATGGGAGAGAGAGAGTGTATGGGAGAGAGAGAGAGTGTATGGGAGAGAGAGTGTATGGGAGAGAGAGAGAGTGTATGGGAGAGAGAGAGAGTGTATGGGAGAGAGAGAGAGTGTATGGGAGAGAGAGAGAGTGTATGGGAGAGAGAGAGTGTATGAGAGAGAGAGAGTGTATGGGAGGGAGTGAGTGTATGGGAGGGAGAGAGAGAGAGTGTATAGGAGAGGGAGAGAGAGAGAGTGTATTAGAGAGAGAGAGAGAGAGAGAGAGAGAGTATGGGAGAGAGAGAGAGAGAGAGTGTATGGGAGAGAGAGAGAGAGAGTGTATGGGAGAGAGAGAGAGAGAGAGTGTATGGGAGAGAGAGAGAGAGAGTGTATGGAAGGGAGAGAGAGAGAGTGTATGGGAGGGAGAAAGAGAGTGTATGGGAGGGAGAGAGAGAGTGTATGGGAGGGAGAGAGAGTGTGTATGGGAGGGAGAGAGAGTGTGTATGGGAGGGAGAGAGAGTGTGTGGGAGAGAGAGAGTGTATAGGAGATGGAGAGAGAGAGTGTATGAGAGGGAGAGAGAGTGAGTGTATGGGAGAGAGAGAGAGAGTGTATGGGAGAGAGAGAGAGTGTATGGGAGAGAGAGAGAGTGTATGGGAGAGAGAGAGAGAGTGTATGGGAGAGAGAGAGTGTATGGGAGAGAGAGAGTGTATGGGAGAGAGAGAGTGTATGGGAGAGAGAGAGTGTATGGGAGAGAGAGAGTGTATGGGAGAGAGAGAGTGTATGGGAGAGAGAGAGTGTATGGGAGAGAGAGAGTGTATGGGAGAGAGAGAGTGTATGGGAGAGAGAGAGTGTATGGGAGAGAGAGAGAGTGTATGGGAGGGAGAGAGAGTGTATGGGAGGGAGAGAGAGTGTATGGGAGAGAGAGAGTGTATGGGAGAGAGAGAGAGTGTATGGGAGAGAGAGTGTATGGGAGAGAGAGAGAGTGTATGGGAGAGAGAGAGAGTGTATGGGAGAGAGAGAGAGTGTATGGGAGAGAGAGAGAGTGTATGGGAGAGAGAGAGTGTATGAGAGAGAGAGAGTGTATGGGAGGGAGTGAGTGTATGGGAGGGAGAGAGAGAGAGTGTATAGGAGAGGGAGAGAGAGAGAGTGTATTAGAGAGAGAGAGAGAGAGAGAGAGAGAGTATGGGAGAGAGAGAGAGAGAGAGTGTATGGGGAGAGAGAGAGAGAGAGTGTATGGGAGAGAGAGAGAGAGAGAGAGTGTATGGGAGAGAGAGAGAGAGAGTGTATGGAAGGGAGAGAGAGAGAGTGTATGGGAGGGAGAAAGAGAGTGTATGGGAGGGAGAGAGAGAGTGTATGGGAGGGAGAGAGAGTGTGTATGGGAGGGAGAGAGAGTGTGTATGGGAGGGAGAGAGAGTGTGTGGGAGAGAGAGAGTGTATAGGAGATGGAGAGAGAGAGTGTATGAGAGGGAGAGAGAGTGAGTGTATGGAAGGGAGAGAGAGAGAGTGTCATGGGAGGAAGAGAGAGAGAGTGTATGGGAGGAAGAGAGAGAGAGAGTGTATGGGAGGGAGAGAGAGAGTGTATGGGAGGGAGAGAAAGAGAGAGTGTATGGGAGGGAGAGAGAGAGAGAGTGTATGGGAGGGAGAGAGAGAGAGAGTGTATGGGAGGGAGAGAGAGAGAGAGTGTATGGGAGGGAGAAAGAGAGTGTATGGGAGGGAGAGAGAGAGTGTATGGGAGGGAGAGAGAGAGTGTATGGGAGGGAGAGAGAGAGTGTATGGGAGGGAGAGAGAGAGAGTGTATGGGAGGGAGAGAGAGTTTATGGGAGGGAGAGAGAGAGTGTATGGGAGGGAGAGAGAGAGTGTATGGGAGGGGAGAGAGACAGTGTATGGGAGGGGGAGAGAGGACAGTGTATGGGAGGGAGAGAGAGACAGTGTATGGGAGGGAGAGAGAGACAGTGTATGGGAGGGAGAGAGACAGTGTATGGGAGGGAGAGAGACAGTGTATGGGAGAGAGAGAAATAGTGTATGGGAGGAGAGAAACAGTGTATGGGAGGGAGAGAAACAGTGTATGGGAGGGAGAGAGAGTATGGGAGGGAGAGAGAGAGAGTATGGGAGGGAGAGAGAGAGAGTATGGGAGGGAGAGAGAGAGAGTATGGGAGGGAGAGAGACAGTGTATGAGAGGGAGAGAGAGAGTGTATGGGACAGAGAGAGAGAGTGTATGGGTCCGAGAAAGAGAGAGTGTGTATTGGAGAGAGAGAGAGAGAGATTGTATGGAGGAGAGAGAGAGAGTATGTGGGAGAGAGAAAGAGAGTATGTGGGAGAGAGAAAGAGAGTATGGGGGAGACAGAAAGAGAGTATGGGGGAGACAGAAAGAGAGTATGGGGGAGAGAGAAAGAGAGTATGGGGGAGAGAGAGGGTATGGGGAAGAGTAAGAGAGAGTATGGGGAGAGAGAGACAGAGAGTATCGGGAGAGAGAGAGAAAGTGTATGGGGGAGAGAGAGAGAGAGTGTATGCGGAGAGAGAGAATGTATGGGGGAGAGAGAGAAGGAGTGTATGGCGGAGAGAGAGAATGTATGGGGGAGAGAGAGAGTGTATGGGGGAGAGAGAAGAGTGTATGGGGGAGAGAGAGAGTGTATGGGGGAGAGTGAGAGTATATGAGAGAGAGAGAGAGTATATGTGAGAGAGAGAGAGTATATGTGAGAGAGAGAGAGTATATGTGAGAGAGAGAGTGTATGAGAGAGAGAGAGTGTATGAGAGAGAGAGAGTGTATGAGAGAGAGAGAGTGTATGAGAGAAGGAGAGTGTATGAGAGAGGAGAGTGTCTGAGAGAGAGAGAGTGTATGAGAGAGAGAGAGAGTGTATGAGAGAGAGAGAGAGTGTATGAGAGAGAGAGAGAGTGTATGAGAGAGAGAGAGAGTGTATGAGAGAGAGAGAGAGAGAGTGTATGAGAGAGAGAGAGAGAGTGTATGAGAGAGAGAGAGAGAGTGTATGAGAGAGAGAGAGAGAGTGTATGAGAGAGAGAGAGAGAGAGTGTATGGAGAGAGAGAGAGAGTGTATGGAGAGAGAGAGAGAGTGTATGGAGAGAGAGAGAGAGTGTATGGAGAGAGAGAGAGAGAGAGTGTATGGAGAGAGAGAGAGAGAGTGTATGGAGAGACATAGAGAGTCGTATGGGGGAGAGAGAGAGAGTGTATGGAGAGAGAGAGTGTATGGGAGAGAGAGGGTGTATGGGAGAGAGAGGGTGTATGGAGAGAGAGGGTGTATGGGAGAGAGAGAGAGTGTATGGAGAGAGAGAGAGAGTGTATGGAGAGAGAGAGAGAGTGTATGGGAGAGAGAGAGAGAGTGTATGGGAGAGAGAGAGAGAGTGTATGGAGAGAGAGTGTATGGGCGAGAGAGAGAGTGTATGGGAGAGAGAGAGTGTATGGGAGAGAGAGAGTGTATGGGAGAGAGAGAGAGAGAGAGTGTATGGAGAGAAGAGAGAGAGAGAGAGAGTGTATGGGAGAGAGAGAGAGAGTGTATGGAGAGAGAGAGAGAGGTATGGGAGAGAGAGAGAGAGTGTGGGAGAGAGAGAGAGAGAGAGTGTATGGGAGAGAGAGAGAGAGAGAGTGTATGGAGAGAGAGAGAGAGAAGTGTATGAGAGAGAGAGAGAGAGAGATGTATGGAGAGAGAGAGTGTATGGGAGAGAGAGAGTGTATGGGAGAGAGTGAGAGAGAGTGTATGGGAGAGAGTGAGAGAGAGTGTATGGGAGAGAGTGAGAGAGAGTGTATGGGAGTGAGTATAGGAGAGAGAGAGAGTGTATGGAGAGAGAGAGAGTGTATGGAGAGAGAGAGAGTGTATGGGAGAGAGAGAGAGAGTGTATGGGAGAGAGAGAGAGTGTATGGGAGAGAGAGAGAGTGTATGGGAGAGAGAGAGAGAGTGTATGGGAGAGAGAGAGAGAGTGTATGGAGAGAGAGAGAGAGTGTATGGGAGAGAGAGAGAGAGTGTATGGAGAGAGAGAGAGAGTGTATCGGGAGAGCGAGAGAGCGTGTATGGGAGAGAGAGAGAGAGTGTATGGGAGAGAGAGAGAGTGTATGGGAGAGAGAGAGAGAGTGTATGGGAGAGAGAGAGTGTTATGGGAGAGAGAGAGAGTGTATGGGAGAGAGAGAGAGTGTATGGGAGAGCGAGAGAGTGCTATGGGAGAGAGAGAGTGTATGGGAGAGAGAGAGTGTATGGGAGTGGAAGGAGAGAGAGAGAGTATGGATGGAGAGAGTGTCTGCTAAGGATTCGAGAGATGTGGAGAGAGAGAGTGTATGGAGAGAGAGAGAGAGAGTGTATGGAGGAGAGAGAGAGAGTGTATGGAGGAGAGAGAGAGAGTGTATGGAGGAGAGAGAGAGAGAGTATGGGGGAGAGAGAGAGAAAGAGAGTATGGGGTAGTGAGAGAGAGAGTATGGGAGAGAGAGAGAGTATGGGAGAGAGAGAGAGAGAGGGTATAGGAGAGAGAGAGAGGGTATGAGAGAGAGAGAGTATGGGAGAGAGAAGAGAGTATGGAGAGAGAGAGTATGGGAGAGAGAGAGAGAAAGAGTATGATAGAGAGAAAGAGTATGATAGAGAGAAAGAGTATGATAGAGAGAAAGAGTATGATAGAGAGAAAGAGTATGATAGAGAGAAAGAGTATGATAGAGAGAACCGAGTATGATAGAGAGAAGAGTATGATAGAGAGAAAGAGTATGATAGAGAGAGAGTATAGGAGAGAGAGATTGTATGTGAGCGAGAGAGAGATTGTATGCCTGAGCGAGAGAGAGATAGTATGTGAGCGAGAGAGAGATTGTATGTGAGCGAGAGAGAGATTGTATGTGAGCGAGAGAGAGATTGTATGTGAGCGAGAGAGAGTGTATGGGAGAGAGAGAGTATGGGTTGGAGAGAGAGAGTATGGGTTGGAGAGAGAGAGGGGATGGGAGGGAGAGAGAGAGGGGATGGGAGGGAGAGAGAGTATAGGAGGGAGAAGAGAGTATAGGAGGGAGAGAGAGAGAGTATGGAAGGAGAGAGAAAGAGTATGGGAGGGACGAGAGAAAGAGTATGGGAGGGAGAGAGAAAGAGTATGGGAGGAGAGAGAAAGAGTATGGGAGGGAGAGAGAAAGAGTATGGGAAGGAGAGAGAAAGAGTATGGAAGGAGAGAGAAAGAGTATGGAGGAGAGAGAGAGTATTGGAGGAGAGAGAGAGTATGGAGGGAAAGAGAGAGTATGGGAGGGAAGAGAGGTATGGGAGGGAAAGAGAAAGAGTATGTGAGCGAGAGAAGAGAGAGTATGTTAGCGAGAGAAAGAGAAAGTATGTTAGCGAGAGAAAGAAGAGAGAGTGTATGTGAGCGACGAGAAAAATAGAGAGTGTATGTCGAGCGAGAGAAAAAGAGAGTGTATGTGAGCGAGAGAAAAAGAGAGAGTGTATGTGCGCGACGAGAAAAATAGAGAGTGTATGGAGCGAGAGAAAAAGAGAGAGTGTATGTGAAGCGAGAGAAAAAGAGAGAGTGTATGTGAGCGAGAGAAAAATAGACAGTGTATGTGAGCGAGAGAAAAAGAGAGTGTATGTGAGCGAGAGAAAAAGAGAGTGTATGTGAGCGAGAGAAAACGACGAGAGAGACGAGCTCTTTATGAGCGAGTGAAAGAGAGAGAAGTGTCTGTGACGCGAGTGAAAGAGAGAGCCGAGAGAGAGTCGTATGTGAGCGAGTGTATGTGAGCAACACAATCATAACTTACCGTCGGTCTCTGTTATGTTTTGGCCAGGTGGAGGCAGTGGATTTAGATAATTCGCGCTGTAAAAACTAGAGAATAGAAAATTTTAAATTTAAATGTGTTTATAGAGTTATGTAGATAAAGTAACCTAACCTGAACATTCGTAACAGAAAAAAATACTATATTTCATTTATTTTTGTCATAATCCGCTCTTTACATCAGTCTAATATATCATGCGAGAGTTGGGATGATAAGTCTTGTATGAGTGTGATGTGGGTTTTTTTTTTTAATTAGAAGACAGCATCTGATACAGACCTAGATATCGAGGGGTTGTATGGATTTTCTCCCTTAATGGCCAGCTTGGTGAGAGAAGTTGTGGATACAATAATGATGGCTTTTTGATAAAACAGGTTCATGAAGTTCTCTGGACAGAGAAAAAAGAAGTAAATTATGGAACCATATACCTTCTGTTCATTGTTGTTGATAACATCTAATTGCAGCTCAGCTACGAGGAACCCATTTAAAGATGGCGGCAACAGCACAGGGAAGGAAAACGGAGTCTATGCAACAACTATTAGTTCTAATAGTTGAACTGCTAAATGTGTGTTGTCGTGTTTACATACACAAGGATAAATAAAGACAACAGTGGCCGACTGATAAGAAGGATTAAGATGGTGTACATGTTTTCTTTGCTATGTAACAATATGCTCATTGATCGAAATGTTGGTTATATTAACCAATAAAAGAACTTTTCCTAATTTAAATATTTTGTTTTTCTATTCAATAACATGTGATCACATTAACTTTCTTTCCTTCTTCGAACTGTTTAATAGTAGGTATCCCAAACTGGCCTGTTTATGCCGCGAAAATAGGTAAACACAGTGAAATTCTCATAAAATTTAACTTACAATATCTCTGCTATTCTTCCGGTTATATCTATGAAATTAGTATTTAAATAAAATTTAATCTTTCCTCTTTCTAATATCATTTATGATTAGTTTTTGTTTGCTGGTTGATTTGAATTATGTGTTTAGTTCCGCTTTTTTTAATAACAAATTTTTAGTCTTATTTTTTAATGTCTGTGCCATTCACGATATTAAATAGTTAATATCGTGAATTTGAAATTTGAAAAATCATTCCATCTTATAAAAGAAAGGTTATTCTTCAATTTGATAGGCAGTATAGAATTTTAAGTTAATTTTCATGAAAAATTTCCAAGTGAATAAAATATTAAAAAAATTTAATTTAAAAACAAATGTCATTTATATCATTATATAAAGCAGGGTTTTAACCAATAAAAATAATTCAAAAATCGTTACACATCGTGAACGGCTTGGATATAAAAAGAGCCCTTGTTTTGAACTTTTGTCATTTCCCCGAGTGAAAGTTGAACACACCCAACTGAAATTCAACTCCCTCTTGCCAGAAGAAAATCAACAGCTATAATGGACATTTCACGTTGAATTTTTTTTTTTTTACTTATTTTATTTAGCTTATATTGGTATAAAGTACTTATTCCGTGTTTTGTTGAAACCGTTTAGTTACCACCAGACATTCTTCCATTTATTGTTCATTTAACTTTACATTTTGTGGTTGAAAATTTTGTATTATATTTTTTCTAATTATTGAGGTTTGGTAGTTTTGTTTTACGGCATATCAACCCTTTTTGGGTTATTTAATGCCGAATCTGGTCATTATAGTAAAAGATTTATGCTTCAAGTTCTAAAAATAAAATAAAAAAGGGGAGGGAGAAAGGGAGAGGGGCTGTTGTTTTTGTTTTTGGTTTTGTAGAACATAATTAAGTTTTACAAAAAAAAAAAAAGAAGAAAAACAAAAAACGTCAATGTAGGTGAATTTCGTCTCAGGGAGCCACAGGGCAGCCTGATCTGGTATCACCAGCTAATTATTGAGATTTGAACAATCTATATTATAAACAATATATATATATATATATATATATATATAAATAATTTGTACAATCCTGTGTTTTTAATAGATATATATTTGTAATAAAATTCCGAAAATATTATTCTTTTAGCAACCACGTGGTTCAGAAAAAGAAATGAAATAGTTTTGCTTGTTCACAAGTTTAATAAAACTTGTTTTGTTTATAAAAACAATTCGAATAGGTACTTTTTATTCTAAAGTTAAGAGAAACTATTTTGTAAAAAGTTTGATAACAAAAAAACAACAGTTTTTTCATTTGTTAGAGAAGTTTAGCAAAACGTTTTGTTTATAAAAACAATTTGAATACTTTTTATTTGGTAGTTTAACGAAACGCTTTTGTAAAGTTTCGTAAAATACATTTGTCTTTAATCTGTCAAAAGTTTAACAAAACGTCTTGGGTACTCTTATAGATGATGCACTATGATCATCAGGCAGGTCTCGGAAGGGCCCGAGAGTTGACAAAACTATTAACCAATCAGGTTGCAGCAGGCATTAGCCTATCAGGCTACAGCAAGCAGCCGATAACTTTTGGAAGAAATTAATCACGTTCAATAACAAAAAATGAATTGCTATAATCGCTGTCAGCTCGTTGAATCTCCCGAAAGGACTAATTGATTTCTGCCAGCAACAGAACCAGTACACAAGAAAACTTTTGGACCAGCTGCAACTTTAGCCCTAAACTCTAACCCAGAAACTGTCATAAAAAGAGAAAAAAAACAGAAAAAAAATTAAAAAAAATAAAACCATTTTCTTTGAAACAGTTCATTTAAGAAAAAAAAAATGCTCAGAAACAGTCGTTTCAGTGTTTATGTTAACAAGAAAAAAAACACATTGACAAAAAAATGTAAAAAAAAATTTAAAAAATATTGTAATTTAAAAAAAAACATTAAAAAAAGCAAAAAAACTTGTTTGCTAAAAATATAAAAAAAAACATTTTATTAACGATGTTTCCTTTGACAAAAAAAATAAAGAAATAAAGAAATAAACATCTAATTGATAACAGTTTTTTTTAGCTATGGTTGATTATTATCGTCTGCGAGTCTTCAATTTAGTGTTTGACAGTTTTAGCCTCGGGCGCTTACGAGACCTGCCCAAACATTGACGATGCGAAGTCACGGAAACATGGTGTGTGATCTATAAGAGTACCATGTCTTGTTTATAATAACAATTCCAACACTTTTTATTCGATAGTTCAGCGGAACTCTTTTGTAAAAATTTCTGTAAAAATGAATTATTTTTAATTTGTTAAGAGGTTTATTCAGAAGTTTAACAAAACTTTCTTCTTTGTTTATAAATAACAATAATTAGAATTCCTTCACTTTTTGGCTAGGAGCAAAGGGTAGTATCTGTTCTTATGCTGCACTTAGTCTTTTCTGTCCTCGATCAGTGAAGGAGAAATCCTTCTAAACTGATACAAATTTTATATTTGTCTCAATCTAGTATGCCGCTTTGGGGGGGGGGGATGAATTTTCCACACAAAAAACAATCAGCCTTGTGTCTAACTCTGCTCTCTTGGTAATCAAAATTAGCGGGCGCGAGCGATACAGAGAGAGAGAGAGAGAGAGTGTATGTGAGCAAGAGAGAGAGAGTGTATGTGAGCAAGAGAGAGAGAGATAGAGAGAGTGTATGTGAGCAAGAGAGAGAGAGATAGAGAGAGTGTATGTGAGCAAGAGAGAGAGAGAGATAGAGAGAGTGTATGTGAGCAAGAGAGAGAGATAGAGAGTGTATGTGAGCAAGAGAGAGAGAGAGATAGAGAGAGTGTATGTGAGCAAGAGAGACCGTGTATGTGAGCAAGAGAGAGAGAGTGTATGTGAGCAAGAGAGAGAGAGAGTCTATGTGAGCAAGAGAGAGAGAGAGTCTATGTGAGCAAGAGAGAGATAGAGAGAGTGTATGTGAGCAAGAGAGAGAGTCTATGTGAGCGAGAGATAGAGAGAGTGTATGTGAGCGAGATAGAGAGAGTGTATGTGAGCAAGAGAGAGAGAGAGTGTATGTGAGCAAGAGAGAGAGAGTGTATGTGAGCAAGAGAGAGAGAGAGTGTATGTGAGCAAGAGAGAGAGAGAGTGTATGTGAGCAAGAGAGAGAGAGAGTGTATGTGAGCAAGAGAGAGAGAGAGTGTATGTGAGCAAGAGAGAGAGAGAGTATGTGAGCAAGAGAGAGAGAGTGTATGTGAGCAAGAGAGAGAGAGAGAGAGAGTGTATGTGAGCAACAGAGAGAGAGAGTGTATGTGAGCAACAGAGAGAGAGAGTGTATGTGAGCAACAGAGAGAGAGAGAGTGTATGTGAGCAACAGAGAGAGAGAGTGTATGTTAGCAAGAGAGAGAGAGAGTGTATGTTAGCAAGAGAGAGAGAGAGAGTGTATGTTAGCAAGAGAGAGAGAGAGTGTATGTGAGCAAGAGAGAGAGAGAGTGTATGTGAGCAAGAGAGAGAGAGAGTGTATGTGAGCAAGAGAGAGAGAGAGTGTATGTGAGCAAGAGAGAGAGAGTGTATGTGAGCAAGAGAGAGAGAGAGAGTTTATGTGAGCAAGAGAGAGAGAGAGAGTTTATGTGAGCAAGAGAGAGAGAGAGAGTGTATGTGAGCAAAAGAGAGAGAGAGAGTGTATGTGAGCAACAGAGAGAGAGAGAGAGTGTATGTGAGCGAGAGAGAGAGAGTGTATGTGAGCAAGAGAGAGAGAGAGAGAGAGAGAGAGAGTGTATGTGAGCGAGAGAGAGAGAGAGAGTGTATGTGAGCGAGAGAGAGAGAGAGAGTGTATGTGAGAGAGAGAGAGTGTATGTGAGCGAGAGAGAGAGAGAGTGTATGTGAGCAAGAGAGAGAGAGAGTGTATGTGAGCAAGAGAGAGAGTGTATGTTAGCAATAAGAGAGAGAGAGTGTATGTGAACAAGAGAGAGAGAGAGTGTATGTGAGCAAGAGAGAGAGTGCATGTGAGCAAGAGAGAGAGAGAGTGTATGTGAGCAAGAGAGAGAGAGAGAGTGTATGTGAGCAAGAGAGAGAGAGAGAGAGTGTATGTAAGCAAGAGAGAGAGAGTGCATGTGAGCAAGAGAGAGAGAGTGCATGTGAGCAAGAGAGAGAGAGTGCATGTGAGCAAGAGAGAGAGAGAGTGCATGTGAGCAAGAGAGAGTGAGAGAGAGTGTATGTCAGAGAGAGAGAATGTATGTCAGAGAGAGAGAATGTATGTCAGAGAGAGAGAGAGTGTATGTCAGAGAGAGAGAGAGTGTATGTCAGAGAGAGAGAGTGTATGTCAGATAGAGAGAGTGTATGTCAGAGAGAGAGGGAGTGTATGTCAGAGAGAGAGAGTGTATGTCAGAGAAGGAGAGTGTATGTGAGCAAGAGAGAGAGAGAGTGTATGTGAGCAAGAGAGAGAGAGAGTGTATGTGAGCAAGAGAGAGAGAGAGTGTATGTGAGCAAGAGAGAGAGAGAGTGTATGTGAGCAAGAGAGAGAGAGAGTGTATGTGAGCAAGAGAGAGAGAGAGTGTATGTGAGCAAGAGAGAGAGAGAGTGTATGTGAGCAAGAGAGAGAGTGTATGTGAGCAAGAGAGAGAGAGTGTATGTGAGCAAGAGAGAGAGAGAGTGTATGTCAGCAAGAGAGAGAGAGAGAGTGTATGTGAGCAAGAGAGAGAGAGTGTATGTGAGCAAGAGAGAGAGAGTGTATGTGAGCAAGAGAGAGAGAGAGTGTATGCGAGCAAGAGAGAGAGAGAGTGTATGCGAGCAAGAGAGAGAGAGAGTGTATGTGAGCAAGAGAGAGAGAGAGAGTGGATGTGAGCAAGAGAGAGAGAGAGTGGATGTGAGCAAGAGAGAGAGGGAGAGAGTATGTGAGCGAGAGAGAGAGAGTGTGTATGTGAGCAAGAGAGAGAGAGAGTGTATGTGAGCAAGAGAGAGAGAGAGTGTATGTGAGCAAGAGAGAGAGAGAGTGTGTATGTGAGCAAGAGAGAAAGAGTGTATGTGAGCAAGAGAGAGAGAGAGAGTGTATGTGAGCAAGAGAGAGAGAGAGTGTAT